>VTPC01006842.1:6330-36482 GCA_011009095.1 Ignelater luminosus | reverse complement strand
TTTTTTAAATTGCGTCCGCTTAGACATGTAGAATGTCAACAAACAATCTTGAATGTTTGTATTTTACTTATTTTAATAGCTTTATTAAATACAGTGAGATCGTAAAGTTCAACATACTAATAAATAGGATCTAATTTTTAGTATCATTATATTCCTCCTTCTATTAACTTTCGCATCTTCATTGGTATAGAAATGAATGCAACATTCCCAGACCGCAATTAAAATCTTTCTTTTATTACTAAATTGTAAATGGCTAGAAAACAATAATTTTGTTATCTGATTCTATTCAGTTAAGAATTTTACCAAAGTTACTAATCGGTTTTTCAAGAACTCATTGGTAAATAATACAGCAGAGGGTTAACATAAATCCAGAATTATTTAAAAAAAACTCTTCTTTTTTCTCTCTTGATCTCCATGTCAAGTAAGTTAATTGATAGTAGATAGTGTCTAGAGAGATAATTAAAACTTTTCTTGGAATTTTAATATTTCTCGTTGAAAGAGAAAAATCGTTTTGTAATTACCAGTTTTATCCAAAATAAATTTAATAGAAGAAAACTATTGATAATAATTGACATTTAATTCTTAACAAAAACCACAATAAAATAATTTCGACATTCGTTAGTTCACAATGAATTGAAAATCTTTTGCAATAATAACAATAAAGAAAGACAGAATGGATGCTTAGTCTTTGTAGTAGATGTTTTATCCAAAGATAAATCTAAGACACGTAGAAAAGTGACAAATAGACAGGGAATAGTATGAATAGTCCAATTCATAAAGAGTTGCGACAGGGATGAATGCAGACGTCACTTGTTGGCTTCCAATCGGCTATTTAATCTGCGAAGCGCTAAACTCGCGCACGATCAACATTTGTCTCTTTACTTTTTCTGCAAAAAATCTAAATACCTTTCAGGTATCTTTACAATCGCATTCTAAATTTTCAAAAAATCCCACATACTAATTAATAATAACAAGAAATGGTATAAACCCCTTTTCCAAAAATAAAATCATAATTTATCCATTTATGCCCATATTAACAAGAGAAATAATATCCGTTAACCCTTGTGAACAAGTCTAAAACGTTTTCCCGGACTAGGAATAAATTCGTTTCGGATCTTGCACTCGACAGGTGTCAGTATGTCGTTAAAAAATTCCAAGGATATCCTGCTGTACCTTTAATCGAGCTTATTTTTCTTTCAAAAATTTGTACTGTTATTAGTAAGAATTTAATAATAGAGAATGACTTGTGGGACTTTTTTTGATTGATAACATAAGTTTGTTAACTATAGTATTACGTTGCATATGTTTATATGATTGCCGTGTTTAACCGTTAAAATATATTCGAAATCCAAAACACAGAAATTCCTCCAGTTCTATAATTATCTAATAATTAGCCTTTTGATTAAGCAATTAAATTATTAGAAATCTAGGTGAATATTGCTAGAGAATGTTTAATACTCGTTTAGATATTTTATGGTAATTTAATAATAGTTCCGCCAATTGATAAAATAGGCGGGAAATCTTTTGTTTTCTTGGAAATTGCTAGCTTGCTAGATTAGGTAAATGTTACTTCTAACCACAAATAATATTAAAAGCAGCAGCAGCTGCTTAAGGGCCTGCTATTATCTTCTAAACGTACATGATAATAAACATTAGAACGTTTTAACTTTCTAGATTATTCTAAGTGAATTAATAGGTTAATTTGGTCATTTTTGACATAATACAAATCTACATCAAATTTTCATTATTGTAAGGTACTTTATGTCAAGATTCAAAATAGTAAAGATAACTCAAAGAAAAAAAGAAAAACTTTCTAGTTTTCAGGAACACTGAGGTAGCCGACTGCAAATTATCTTTTCAAAAATTCTTAGTTGGTAAAAGAAAACAATTCATCCTCTCAGCATAGTTCAGTAAGAAAGCTTTTATCTGACCATTTAGCTTTTCCTTAAACTATTGTTCCATTTTTTTCTAATTTGTCACTCTAACTCATAGCAGTAGACATAGCTGTGCGGCATAGGATGTAGCTGCAGTTGTAATTGAATCAGATAGCTTTTCTTCACCAACTTCCAAAAAGAAATTAAATCGTTTGTTTGCTTCAACTTTTCGCCAACGAATGTTATGGTTTGCTTTCAGGTCCTGAGAGCTAGATAAGTGCATTGTAGGAAAAAGTCAAGATCACAGACATCATCACTAAATCGGATCAATCATTGAAAATGTTGGTGACAAACTTCTCTTCTTTTCTCATTTCTTTCTCTTTTTCTTGTTCCGTGCTAGATGCGTAAGTTTCTTCTTCTTCATCACCCCCTTTATTGTTTCCGAAAACATCATTCGCTGCTATAGAGGCACGTAATTTATAAAAAACGTTGTAGTCTACACTAAGCCCATAGGATGCCGGCACACCACGCCAGCCATCAACTTACCAATTTGCAAACAGCCAAAGTCAATGTCACCAGAGCAACCTTTGTCACCAAGTTCTCTACAACTTTGGCCACAGAAGCTGAAACAGCCTAAATGGTCTCCAGAATGGTTTACAGAGTTTACAAAATTTTACTACATATTTGCAATTGGAAAGACAAAAATTTCTTTCTTGTCATTCTTTTTTTTTCTCAGCTCTATTTGTGATTGTGATACAGTCTTGTCCTACTACTTGTTTGATGTCATCAAGCCATCTCTTTTAATTATCCTTGGTCTCCAAAATGCCATTCTCGATGTTCACACCTTTCATTTGTTTGCTTAACCACATGACTTACTCAGTTCCATTTATGTTGTAAAACTTGATCTCTAGCTTTTCTAGAATTATCTCTAACTCTTCGGTATCATTACTGATTAGAATATTGTCTGCAAAACGCTTTTGGTCAAAGAAGAGTCTCCAAGTTCTTCTGGACATTTTGACATTTGTAGTCGTTTCATTATATGCAGCTTTTGCAACATTTGATAATGTTTTGTTACTGTTATTATTAAATGTGCCATCAAATCCAAATCAAATTTAAAGTTGGTTTGTATCTTTACTAAAAACTAACTTTTAGGCCCAAAATTAACAATTTTCTGTCACAAGTTTTTCAGTATCATCCAGAAGTGTATTAAACTGTCAGGATTCCCATATCAACGCATTTTAATCTTGGCTGTCTAAATCATCGAAAGTAAAAATCCGATACCAAAACTCGATCCACTTTACATTAGAATACTGTGGAGCTGCCAACTGCATATTATTTACAAAGGTATCCTTGTATTTAAGCCAGTAGACTGTCTTTCTGAACTTCAATTCATAAGTAAACCAAACAAAGCTTTTTGAGATTAGCAATTGTAGAAATCATCTTAGGTTATATTATTATTATATATATTATGCGCTTCATTCCTTTAATTTAGCCAAGTGTAGATTTCAAAATCAAATGAGTCAATAAAATTCGATCTTGACTAAATTTTTTTGTATTCAGAATCTCTCGACAAATTAATAAAGAAAATTTCTGACCAAACTGTCTCTAAGGTCCGACACATAGAGGGTATTTGAGCCTCATCATTGCGATCTCAAATCGTTTATTATTATAGAATTAAGTAATCAGTGATAATTGGTTCAAAAATAATTTTCACCACCGACTGCCTTTTCATGATTTTGTTATTAGTTTAAGTAAACCAGATTTAACGCAAGTAATTTTTATAAATTATTTGTGTCAATTGTTTAGATGTTTACGCTTATTGACGGCAATATCTTGACATGTACAATCGGCAATTTTGCAGCCTACCGGCCAAACATAATTGCATGCATCTGGTCAACCTACGATTTATTATTTATTTTCTTCAACTTTACTTTGTGGAACGCCAATGCTACAAGCCTTAGATAAAGACTAAAGAAGCAGATCTAGTTCATAGCCACATACTGGAACAAGTAGACGCCTCCACAGTTTCTCAGTGTGCAAATGAAGAAACCTAGATCTAACTAAAGAAGACCGTCCTGAAGTTGAAGTCTCTCTGAGAGAGAAAGTATTAAGACTATCAAGAGTAGACTGACCTTAGCCTTCTATATTCACCAGAAGTCTTTTGATGCTATCAAAACGCTAAAATTCAAGGCGTTTTGGGAATTGAAAAAACTGACTTTCTAGAACCTAAAGGTCAACAACGAAACTAAAAGAAGAGTAGTCTCAACAAATCTCCATCGTAGTAGAACAGGTGAACCAATTTATAGTGACATAGATAAAGCTTCCAAAGCATGCATACTTGTAAACAAAAAAACTCAAAGGTCAGTGCTGGCAGATCTATGTTGTAGAAAACTGGCCGCTCTGCTGCAATTAAAACAAACATTAAAAAATCTAACTATTGGATCAGCCACTTTATATATGAGAAACAATACCCTCCACTAAGGGGCAAAGAAAGCAAGGTGCATGCACACCATATGACTAATAGGCAGGAAGTTACAAACATTACACTAGCTACTTAAAGTTAGTTTTGTCAACAAGGAGGAAAACTGTCCGGATCACAAACTTTAATATAATAAAACTATGAAAAGATAAAATAATACATTGCAAACCGAGTCTTTCAAGACGGGCCTAAATCAAAATCTTCAGAGAGTTAACTACAGCGCTGAGGATAGACATGTGCTTGAAGTTGCTGTAAAGTAACTTGAAGAGGTCAGCCTTAGCATTCGATGTAAACTGTTATCAAACATGAAAACACGCAACCAACACGGTTTGGTGGAAGGAAAACCTTTTCAAGAAGAGTAAGACAGTACGCAAACTGTTCAACATATGTTGATGACATAACCATTATATGACAAGGCAAAATGCAAGTGACCCTGAAACTGGATCGCACGCAAAGAGGTCTCGATTAAATTCCGTAAAGCAAAATAGTACCCTTCACCAATTGAAGAAGTCTAACTAACACAAAATGCTACAAACACTTAAGATTCTGAGATTGGCTTGCTTGGGAATAACATGGAACAGCTGGATCTTCCTCCATGATACCTTTTAATACAAAAGAAGCGAAGAGATCCTCGCCTAGACTCTAGAAAACCACAGACAAGAACCACTACTCAATCTGGAAAAAGACTGACTCTACTACCCTGCACAAAAGTTCACGGAGTAACTTTGATTGTACAGAGAAGGACACATTTTGCTTTTTAATTTACTTTATTAAAATTATAAATACCAGAAGAACAGCTATTTTTAGATATTAATGTTTTACTTTTTGTAATTCGTATTAATAAAAAATGAGATAATTTTTTGCACAAGTCTCGTTTTATCGTAGGTATCCATTAATGGAAGTGAGACTTGTTTGGCGCCAATTTCACAAAATGCAACAAATACCACACATTAGACTTTATAACGAGAATCGCTTATTTTTAATAATCGCCGTAAATCCTACATCTTCATCTCGTCATCGAAGTCATACCAAAGCAAACGACTGACAAATAACATTCATTACCTTGCCATAATAAATATTACCAGCACCACAACTCATATCAACGATAAAATCAAAACTGGCCAATCTAGAAAATTAAGTCCGCTATAAATTTCACCTTGCTTTATGTACACATACACAAGTGCTCTACATACGCCAGTAGACATCGGCGTTAATATAAAGCCATATCCTGGATAATTAGTACATGGCTAGTTAGTAAAACAGAATGCATTAGCCTGTAGGCAAACCTTGTGCACGTAAACAATCCCCTGGACAAGCCGACAAGAATATGAACCTACAGATTTAAATTTAATGCATTACATGTGCTTATAAGGAATATTGCAGTAGATTTACGTATCCACATGCCAACAGACTAGCTTGTCGTTGTAGTAGTTCATAGTTCATTAGATATTCTAAATTAGAATCTCCATTTTCTTCAAGTTATATTTAGAAGAAAACAGGAATTACTAGAGTTATTTGTGTTTTACCGTTGTCTGCTTTAGATTTATTTTAAAGTTGGTTAGTTGTATGCAAAACCTAAAAGGTAAAACAAAAAAAGAAAGAGAACAAAATACTATCAATCTACTAATTTTGTTATTTAATGCAACTAAGAAGTTTTTAGGTTAGTTCAGCATGTCTGCAATCTTACTCGTGTATTTCTTATGAAAACATCAAAAATTACATTGTAACATACAACCGCACGTCACCACAATTAAAAAATTTACATTAATGGATATTAGCGTGTAATACCATATATGTTGATCAGATCTAAAATAACATTCCGTAAGATATCGGGGTCATCTTGAGGTTATGACAGTACCCTCGACTTGCCCAACACAACCATATTCATTCTAAACGCAACCTTACTGCTTATACATAGAAATTCTATTGAAATAATAAAAACGTTAAGGCAAAAGTATTATTTACACAAAAAGTGTTAAGACAAATCTATAATGGGAAGAATTTATCTTCAACAGAAGTAGCTTCCTATAAACATCTATATATAATAAGATTACATACTAAGTTAAAGAGAAAAGTTTTATCTAATAATCAAACATGTTGCGTGCTACGCCTGTAACTGTAAAAGTTTAATATATCTACCTATTAGTAATTATAGCGAAATATAATCACGAATTCTTGATATAAATGAAAATTTATAGTTATTAAAGCGTTTAGAGTACTGAAAAATCTTAAAGTTAATTACGATTTAACCTTATACTATACATGTACCAACAATTTAAAGTTTTAATATTGCACTACCACTTTGAAACAATCATAACTTTTGTTGCATATTAAAGATTAAGAATCAAAAATGGAAATTTTAATTTGTAAACTAAATCTTAACAAATTCTTAACAAAGTAAAACTAAACTAAATTTACTTCTAACCGATTTAAATTAAATATGGTAAAAGTTCTGCCAACTAATTAGAAGTAGTTGTTGCTGATTTATTGATTGTTTAGCTATTTCTTCCGTCTTCTGTGGTAAAGCTGCTTGTCCTTTGAACCAACTTGATTTCCTAGTGATTTCTAGTTAGTGGTTAGTAATTACTAGACTCGTGGAAATTAGTAGATTTTGGACTAACTAAGTAAAAAGGCATTTATTCTTTACGAAGCTACTCAAGCTATGCTTCTTTTATACGAACTTGTTCTAAAATGAATCCTTGAAGCGAATACGAACCTCTCCAGAGAGGTGGTATATCTTTTTTTGTTCTTGTCGGATTTGAATATTAATTGAAACTAATACGCTTTGTATGTTCTCTCCATTTCTCTATCTATCCTTTCTAGCTGCAGTGATAAAATTCTTGATGAAGTGACTCTTGAGGTATGATATTAGAACAATTTAATTCTTGAAATGGTACTCCTCCGCGACAGCAAGGCAGTGAGGCGTAAATTCTCAGTTTCAGTGATGCTTAGATCTTCTGACGCAACTACAAAAGGACACTCTACAGAGCACCAAATTGCTTCATTGTGCTTTTCCCACAAATGTCATTAAGCTGGGGTGAATGAAAATTGAACTACAACTGCAATCTGAGTTTAAGAATACTCGTATTGAACCCTGGAATAACGGCGCAAATGTAAATGAGATGTACGTAGTTGACAAATGATATGATAAACTGATTAAAAGATATAGTAAAGAAATTTGGTAATATGGTAGCAGTTGTTGGATCTATAGTACGCTCCTCTGGTATCTTGAAGTAACATAATTCATCTAGAAGGTACCGCAGTTTGGTTTTGTTTCTAAGGACTCTGTTGTCACTGGAAGTGATGGCTGTTGAAGCCATAGATGATGGTTGCTCTTTTAGAAAGACTATGGCAGATTCATCTCTTGAGATAGTAGATGCATATAATTACAACAATGAGGCGTCTTGCTACCTCAGTGTTCAACAGCCAAGTCACACCTGTCGCAGTTGATGCCTGTGCTGCTGCTATTCTAAAAAACCTTACGTTAGATATTTTAGAAGAGATGCAGAGTTATATTAAAGAGGACAGTCACTGAGATGATTTCTGAAGACTTTTTTCTCCCAGTGTTGAAAATAGATTTTCAGTTGGTTTGGATACAATACAAAATTACCTTACTCGGTTTCTGTCTAGGCCAACAAGCTCAGTTTATTTGCTTAGACCAAGACTTAAAAGTCTCGCACTTGGAATCTAATTTATATGAAACCTAATAAATAATAGCAAGGCCTTATTAAAGCAGAATTTGTGCTGTCCCATACTGTTGTTGTTTGTTTTTCTTCTTTAGTAGCTGATAAATTGCTGAACTTCCTTTGCTAAAAGAACTGTCTTCATCTCCAGGAAAACAGGCCGAAGCAATAATTACTCCTTGTTCGACCATTTACGTAGCTTGTGGAATTTTTTCTTTCCAAATGCGTATTTACTACGTAAAAACCCATGAGGTTTTGATTCTCTTTGGTTTGGGACACTTCCCTTTCAGATTTTTTGTGTTTTTGGGTCTGCTAATTCTTGATCTTAACTGTACTTGAATACTGGAGTTAAACTACAGTGTTTTCAGAGACTTTTCTCCTTCTGATATTAAATGAAATGAAAGATTTTGTACGGCATTCAGTTGTTCCGCTTTTAATTGAATGTTCAGAAGTTAATTTTATTTTTCCTTTCCAAGAAATAGAGACGTGAGAAAATCTGGTTTTTGATCTTTTGGTTAAGCAAATCTAACATTTCCTCCCCCTACTTTTATTACAAGTGGAAGTATTCAAACTCAAAACAGAACTGATTTTTTATGATCACCCGGTATTGTTTGTTTTAATGACCTCAAATAATCAAACAATAAACGACATTGTTTTTTTTAAATTTTTTTAATGAATTTCAAGACTCTCTCTAAAGCTTTGATTTTTATGAAACGTTTTTACTTTTTTTATTGTACGTCAACTTATAGAAAAGAATTAAATTTAAAAAACTTCTTTGTTTTCGTTTTTATCAAGAATATCTTTTCAATTTCAAACAACAAAATCTGCTGTATAATAATAAAATAATTAGATACATCTTCTTTTTTTAGTTTTTATCCAAATTACTAATATTTACATCTATTAAAATAATTTCTAAGAAAACACAATATTTGCATATTATCATTAATAACAATGTCCGTTTTAAATGAACGCATCTAAATTTCTAGCTACTTTACCTAGTCAGGAAATTTACAAAAAACGTCCAAAACATAAGTGTAAGCAAAAAAAATAGTACAATGGACCTGTAGGAAAAAGACCTAGTGATCTATCTATCAAGGAGGTGAGATCTTAGGTAAGATGGCGCGCACGTGCCCTACCGGAAGTAACGAAGTCACCGTTGGTTGACGGACCGTGGAACCCACAATACACCTCGCCCTCCACTTCCTTCAAGGAAATGAACTTATGATTGGTCTCGGAAATTATTATTAAAGCTGTATTTTACTATATTATATTTGAAGCAATGAACTCCTTCGTTTTTATTAGTTATTTGAAATTGCGTAATTATAATTTTTAAATTTCTTTTCTGATTTATACCTTTTTTTAATCTTTATTGGTTTTCCTAGACAGGTAAACCACTAATTTCCAACTTTATTGTTTCCTTTTAATTTCGTATTTTATCTAATCGTAAAGCAGTAGATTATGAGACTTTAAATTGTGAATTGATTACCTAATCAAAAATTATCACAAAAAAAGCAATCAACTGAATTTTAAAATTTTTAACACAGAATTAATTTCTACTAAGATTAGCAAAAGACAAACTATTGATGTCCTTGAGATTTTTTAAATTGTTCGCCGAAGAACCTAAAACAATTTCTCCTTACTACTGAAAATGATTTTTTCTTCCTTTAAGTAGAGAGAAGGGTCACTGAAACAATTTCAATAAGCTTGACCACTTCTGAAATGAGCATCACTTCATCAGACCTCAAATAATATTGACAAACCCCTGAGTTTTCAGACCTGTTAGGTATAACTAAAGTTCTTCGAACCGACGAAGTTTCCTTTCTTCAAATTTTTAGTAACACATCAAATTTAGAAAGGTACGAACACAGCTCGACCATTTTTATTTCGTAACAATCTTTCAAAGCAGCGCTTTGGTAATTCCTACAAAACAGAGAAAAAGATTGCATTTGCGTTCATAAGATCATGATAGTTAAATCCAGGTGATAAAAGCATACTAAAAAGTTGGTTGCTCCTTATTCTTCGAATGCTTTCTTGCTAAAGTCGACCATTAAACAGTCGAAATTCTGAAGTTGGTGTTGGAAATAAAATTAAAATTAAATGGCCTGAAGGATCATAGAATTATAGTGTAATGACAATGGCCTTTTCGCTAATGTATTTAAGACTCATAGGTGTATAGAAAGACCCAATAGCCCTAAATGTAAAAATGGCGATGAAGTGTCTTTCCACTTTCTGGGAGAATGAGAGGCTGAGGTTTACGACCTTTCAGGTTGTTACCCAAACAAGGAAAGGGTTGAGCTCTCTAGCCTAAATTGACATTTAACTTTTGTACGGAACGGGTAGGTTAGGGCAGAAAACAGAGGAAAGAAAAGATTTTCGGCCAATTCTTTTGAGGAGAGTTTATGCTAACGGATGAGAAACTCAAAATGAAAACCACTTAAGGCGTAGAAGTTCTTAAAAGTTAGCAAAAATAAATTTTGCTGCCGTTTGATAGAGAGCGTTAGAAGACTTCGCGCCATTAAGAAGAATGGACCGTTACAACTGATTTAAATTAATATTTCTGTGCTCAATAAGTATGTTAAATGAAGACGTCAAGAGTAGTGGATCACTGCAGTAAATCCAAACTTTTAATCAGATCAGTTTTACGAAAATGTTTAAAAAGCAAAAGCAACGAACCCAGCAGAAGAATAAACAGAGAGATAGAGGAAATAAAATTTGGGCGCAGAGTACACGACGCAATTCTAATTACTTAAGCTAATAGACCACTGACAGTGGTCTGGTGAAGAGCAAAAAGCTTGATCTTCAGCCAGATTAGCTTCCTCAAAGAAATCTACACAAGAAAACTAGGCATACTGCCTGTCGGCGAAGGGCTAGTAAGTAAACTAGTGTATCTGGGTTATTGCGAGCAACTTGGTAGAAAGTTTAATCCTTTTAGCAAGGAGAACAGATGAAAGAATTCAAATGGACGAAGCAAAAGCTTCATTTCAGGCAGAAAACAGATGTTAATATAGATTTTCTGTAAAGATGTAAAATAAAAAATAGCTACAAAGCTAAGAAACTCGCCTGGAAATACATACGTACATCTCCATTCATGTACGGCCAGATTTGTCTGCGGAATAACCAGATTAGCTTTCTCAATCTAAACGAGAAGTAGCCAAAGAGAACGTAGAATGGACAAAGTGTCGGCTCAGTAGGCCTATCTGTAGATCTAGTTTGGTTTCTTTTAAAAAAGTCACAAAAAGTTCAAAAAGGCAAAAGCAAATAGACAACTCCGTAATGGAGTAGTGAACAACTGCAGGTGGTCTGATAGATGGAGAACGAAGCGTGATTGTACAACCCACACCCTACAAAAGTACGCCAATTTTGACTGACTGAGCCGTCTGCGGTGGTTTCATGATACCACGAAGCTGCGAGCAAATGAAGTGCAAAGATATGCAAATAAGGCCACTTACCATTGGCCAATAAGACAACCGAGACTGACATTAAATGCACCGTACACAACTCTTAATACCGTATTAAGCCACCTTAAGGAATTATGCCATAGGCGCCAAATACCCTAGCGCCGGTTATAGTTTACACTGATGATTCAAATTAAATTAATGTAGTACATAAAGATTAAATATCGAAAATTGTGCTAAAACTTTCGTGATATCGTTAACAACTGATGTTTGAAAAATATCGAAGCGGTGAATATAGTCTTGCACACGGGCGACTCATACCCTTGGAACGCGCTGCTAGTTTGGTGCCTGGTGGCTCTTTTTAGGCTGTTCTTGTTCCGTTGGTAGACCACGATCACATAGATCGATCTTGAAATCAAGGTCAGTGGAGCTAGCAGAAGCCTTTTTAAGGATTGTTTGGCGAGTGTGGTTTTTTCATGAGATGTTACAACAAATCAGTAAGTGACTATAGCATTTTGCACAAAAACAAAAAAATCCATAAGCTTCGTGCAGTGATAATGGATACAGTTCGTAAGGACAATGCATAAGCATTGAAGATTATTTTTGGATAAATGAGTTGCATTGCAGATCACCACGATATCATTGGGAAAACTCATGGTATCGTAGAAAAGACCGCCGTTATTTTTTGGAATTCCCAAGGAATAATCCTGACTGACTATTTGGAAAAGGGTAAGGCTATTATACGGCATTGTTGAATTTTTTGCATTAAAAGAAAAAAGGCCAAGATTGGCGCACAAGGAAGTGTATTTCGTAGAGATAACGCATTGTCTCACAAGTCTGCAGCCGTAATAGCAAAATTGCACGAACTGGACTTCTGATTTTTAATCTACTTTATACCCCTGATTATTTATTATTGTATTTGGTTTTTCTATAAGCAGTTTAAATCTGTCCTTACTGATGTCTGTGTTCCCAAAACTGTACGTACTGAGGCAGTTGTCTTACTGGTTTAACTCCTAGGACCGATTAATAGGTTAATAAATTTAAAATTGTGGCACATTTGAAAGTTTCAACGTCCATTCATTGTGTCAACAAAGCTTTTTAATTGTGATATCTTATATGGTTTCCTGATCAAAAGTTATGCTGTCTGTTGTGGTTAGACGGATGTTTAGATTTTTGCTTCTCTGAACTTCCAGTATTTGTTATCTCCTGTATTTAGTCTTCTTCTTCTTCATCATCTGGTTGTCTTTTTTTTGGTTTCTTGGTATTGAAAGTTGACACTAAATCTTCAAATGAATGATACTGTGATTTAATTAAGGTTTCTTGTTGCTTATAACTGCTTTCGTTTTAAAAGGTCATCTGTGATAGTTAGTCTCCCCTCAAATGCCAAAAATATATGTTTCTGTATTTAAATCCCTTTTGAGTCTCTATATTGTGGGCATAGTTTGCAGTGGTTTTTCGATTTTGGAGGTGGAATGCATTCTTCAGATCTTTACTGCTGTGTTAGTTAATTTTAGATTTTTAAAAAACAAATAAATAGCCTAATTCGTTTAGTAGCTCATATTCTAAACCGCTTTAGGTTTCTTCGTTTGTATTAGTCTTTCTTAATTTTTGTCTCTACTAACATATTATTGCGTTTGGTATTAAACATTTTTGTGACTTGTCAGTCTCTATCGGGCGTTTTCAACCATTTTTATATAAACTGAGCTTTTTGAGTTTTGATAAAAATTCGACTATGTTGTTTCAAACTTCAAATTTTTTTAAAACAGGAGAGATCTAGACCGAGAGGAATAATTGCAACGATGGGCTATGAAGGATCAGTAGTGTCTAAACCATCAAAACCACTATGTTCAGAAATCAGGAAATGCAGGTTGTGAAGTTTCGTCCATGGGTGGTGGGATTGATAGTTTAATCGGTTTAAGATAGGAGTAGTGGTATTCCATTTTGCCCAACATTAGAATCTTCAACTAGAAGTAATCATTCATACTGCTCGATACCTTCTGACAGATTAATTATCTTCTTTGGCCTGACGAACTGAATTGTTAGTTAATTCATTCTCCTGGATTTCCCCATCTTTACAAAAATTGTATCTTTATTGATAATAGTAGTAAGACCATGAGTTAGTGCATACTATCTGTGTGTATAAATAGTCTTTGGGTCTTGGTGGCGTTCAAAGATACTTCTAGAAGTGTTTGTAAATAATGAAGGGGCTGTCTTTTTTGTACATTTTGTAAACAAAAAGTTGATTTTGTGTTAAATAATCTTTTAGTTTCAGTTTGCAGACCAATAGATACTGGGATTGGCTACGTAGCGGAATTGATTGCATTTTGTTAAAGCAAAATGGTGTACTTGAGATGACGTGATTGAGCCCCAGATGTTATTTATTTATTCTGTAATTACCAAACGACAGAACACCTATTGTTAGCCTGATTCCTATCTATGGCATAAACTCGATTTAGGATCTTTAGATGAAATTGGCGAGATGCAACTTTGATAAGATTAGGCTTCTGTAAATATTTAAAAAAATGTTTTTGTAAACGTCTGTCTAAAGTTTTTAAAACCCGTTTGAAGGTTAGTTTTTTTCAAAATTTACGTCAAGAATTCTACTAAGGATAATTGGATAGATTTTAAGGTCCTTATCCTGTTGCAAACCAGATAATAAAAATATTTTCTAGTCTTACTAGATGTTATAAAAGATTGCTCTACAGTTTGAATTATTATTAGACAAACTAGCAATCTGCTGAGAATTTACCATAAGAAATAAGTATTGCAGTAAAAAGAATATCAAAGAAATGCATATTACTGGCTTTTTTTTTACAATGTTACTCTATCCCAGTCAAGTATAAATATAAACCAATTTCACGTTCTCTCACAGTGTTAATGTTTATATGTAGATTTTCTGATTAATTCCAGCAAGACTTGGTAATGGTGTAAAGTTAATGTGTAAACACCTCTGTAGACAGACAGATACAGGGTTAAAGTTCAACCGTGAGAATTCGTGACGTTCTGAGCAAATTGTTCAACACGGGAGTTGCTGCAAATGTCGTTTTATTTCTTATTTCATGCAACTTTGGTGCACGCTTAATTACTTGCCACGTTTTCTTGGATATTCGATTTTTTTCTGTCCTTATCTACTTCTATTCCTACAGAAAGAAAAGTTATACACCTTTTATTCTCAAATTTAATTTTATTTCAAGATATATAGAAGATTGTTGCTTTAAAGAAACTGCATCTTGCAATATAGTGATAATTAAATGCACATTTTTGCACGTCACGAAGAGGTGAACGCTGTTGCATTTCCTTAAAATTTATATAACGAATGACTTTTAGGCTATAAGGAAATGCATATGTCGTGAGAATATACATAATTAACATCTTTAATTTCTTTTGTAAATTACCATAAGATAAAAGCTTCTTACAAAAAAATTAGGTTCACGACATTTCCTGAAATAAAGACGTTTTCGTAAAATCAACTTTTAATGTACCAGAAATGATAACTGGCCATTATTTGTTTTTGTTTTTTATTTCATAATAAAAACACATTAATTGGGCAAATCAACTGTTTTACTTCCTAAGCTAACCGGCTTGTTTCGAACGATTTTTGTTTTATTAATGCTTTCAATGTTGATAGTGGCGCCATCCCAGATATAACGACGAAACTATATTTCTTTTGATTTTCTTAAACTTCAGAAATTATTGATTAAATTCCAAAACCCAGCATTTAATTTTAATTTTTGTTCTAGCTTCGATTAACTTAGTTAATTCCACTGAAGCGATTTAAGATACTCAAATTCATTAAATATTTTCTTCGCGCATCCTTTCAATTATAGGACAGAAAGTTTTCTGGGCCCCACCGTCATCTGACTTAAGTTGATGCTCCTGTTGCCTACTTTAATTATCTTTTCCGGTTTATATCACTACAATTATGTTAATAAAGTTTCTAACCCTAACAGAATAATTTTTGCACAACCTAACCTGCTTTTCCCACGACAACGTTATGTTCTAAGTCTGGGCGTACTAAATCTAGCACATTATTAACAAATTTCAATTGTCTCTGTGACATTTTCTTAAAATTGCTTTACCGTCTTTACTGTACTTTCTGCCTGTCCATTGATTTGAGGATAATACTGTGTTTCTTCCAAATTATTATATTATTTTCTCTTAATTTTTGTATAACCGTTTCTGCATCAAAACGTAAAAAACATTGCTTTAGCAAACTCTTAATTTCTGCGCTGTGCTACTCCTTGAAAATTCTGATTTAACGTTAATGAAATTTCTTTTTTCCTTAACCAAGAACCTTTGTACCATCAAATACAAATTAATAGACCTTTGCATTGATTTTCTGCTTGTCTCTAGCAAAGTATCTACTCTTATAAATGTCACTAACAGTTTCAAGAAAATCTAAATGTGTGTCCCCACCTCTAGGCTTTACGCTACAGCGCTCCTCTTCTTTTAATCCTCTCTCCATTAACATTCTCAAATAGCTACGTGTTGCTAAGACAGTTAAATTCTAAAATAACCAATAGGGTCACTCCCTGCATTGACCTTCTTAAGGAAGCTAAGATACGAACAGGATCAGACTATAATTCCTTTAGAGGCAAAAGTTGGTTTTAGTTCTTCTTTAATCTTCTAAGAGAGCTAATACAAACATCTAACTTTGTTGTTCAATGACTTTCTTAAAGCTGATAAATACGAACACAGGACATCCATTGGGCTTCGCCCTTCATTGGCCTTCTTAAAGAAGCTAAATACAAACATGGTTCGGAACATTCTTCTATAGTAGCTCAAGATTGGGTTCCGCCTTCTATATCCACCTCAGAGCAAATATTGGGCTTCACCCTCCACTAACCTTTTTGGAAAAGCTAGATACAAACAAAAGTAGGACTATGCCTGTCGACGATCTACCTATAGTGGCCCAAAATCGGCCTTCGTCCTCTATTAATCTTCTAAGAGACTTGATGTAAACACAAATCAGACTACCACGGCTACCTGTGGTTGACCAAAATTGAAGCTAGCCCTTCATTAGCCTTCTTAGGAGAACTAAATGCGAAAACAGGTCAGACTATATATTATTCTTAACAAAGTTAAATGGTCGAGCTTCACCCTTCATCCAAAGCAGGACTGTGTAATTCCAAAGTGTTTCTTATCCTGTTACTTTTCTGGTAAACACGTCTGTATGCGTTGACTCAGTAAGATCGCTTTCTTTTTTCATCCATTCTCTAGAAAAACACAATGATTTTTCATTATAAATTCCTTATAGGACTCGGTGTAATCGAAACTCGATAAAGTTCCAAACAACGGTTTCAATGTCATGTGCTCGATATTCAAGTTTGAGGTCATAAAAGCAACTTGTACTTTTAATGACACAATTCTTGTAATGGTGTCAAAATATTTCTTGTCTTGTCTTGATTTTTTGATGTAGTGTTTTGTCAAAACAAGGTTTCTTGCCTTCTTTTGGGTTTTCCTTGCCACTTTTTGAGGTCAAGCTAACTACAAAACAAAACAAATTTGTTAGACATAGTAGTGTTGTCTTGGTTTTTTAAAGCTACTTCTTGTCTTGAGGTCAAGACAAAAGCAGACAGGTTAAACCAAAAGACAAGATTATTCGTTTTTTTTTGAGTTTTCAATGCCTCTTCTTGTCTTGGTCTCTTCAAGACAAGAACGAGTCTAAACCTAAAAATTTAGGAAACCATCTGGATTTTGATGCCACTTCTTAAACAAGACGATACAAAACAAAACACTAGTAAAATATAGTATTGTTTTGTCAAAACAAGATTTCTTGCCTTCTTTTGGGTTTTCAATTTTTATCTCGTCTTGTGGTCAACGTAAATACAAGACAAAACAAATTTGTTAATCATAGTAGTATTGTCTTGGTTTTTTAAAGCTACTTCTTGTCTTGAGGTCAAGACAAAAGCAAGACAGGTCAAGGCAAACGACAAGATTTTTTGTTTTTTTTGTGTTTTCAATGCCTCTTCTTGTCTTGGTCTGTTTAAAACAAGAACGAATCTAAATCTAAAAATTTAGAAAACACACAAAACCATTTAGACAACATTAATGGCCGTTTGCACTGACCTCGCTTAAATTTAACTAGAACTTAACTTTATTGATAGGATTACATAGCAAAGCAAAGTTTAGATTTAAGGGAGATTAGTTTGTCAAATTACGAGAATTGAACTAAGTTAACCTGATCAGTCAAAATTATCACGCTTAATATAATTTATCTTTTCACACCAAGCATGTAAAAATAGATCAGTCCTGTTGCTGGACCAGAGCTTCTATAGTAGAGTTGGTGACTGATGTCTGAAAAAGCATCCTGTATGTAATTTATTAAAATAGTTTTATTTTGGTAACGTAAACACTGGAAAGTAAAGACGACCTGATAACTTGGGCTTTGAAATGTTTTCCTCATCTTTTGGACTAGGATTTTTGACATATTACCCGCAATAGATTTTGATCGACTCTATCAAAAATTAAAGTCCATGAATGATATCATGCTTATGTAGATAGTTGGGAAGTT
The DNA here is from genome assembly GCA_011009095.1 of Ignelater luminosus. Taxonomy (NCBI): domain Eukaryota; kingdom Metazoa; phylum Arthropoda; class Insecta; order Coleoptera; family Elateridae; genus Ignelater; species Ignelater luminosus. The sequence continues at coordinate 18,537 of VTPC01006842.1, read as the reverse complement.
TGATGATAAGAAATAACCATGAGCCTTCAGCTTCTAAAAAATATAGTCAATGTACTCGTGATAACCAGTACTAAGCAATGAATAAGAAGATATTAAGACAGGGAGGATGTTCCAATTATCCTTAGCAGTAGCCAAGTAAGGAGATGTATAAAACCTATGTGCCAATCCCAAAACTTCTAAAAGAATTTTGCACGTATTTTCTATATTGCCTTATCTGTCTTGTAAGATTTATTTATTAATTATACGAATTAAACTTTTGTGAATGTTTTCTTTTGATAATAGATTTGTACAACAAGTTACTATATATTTGAGTTTCGTTACAAACTGCCCTCCTCCTAACTCAGACCCAAGGCAACCAACTGATAGCTAAAGGTGAGTATTAACAAATCTCATTTGCAACTCTTAAAAAAGTAGGATAACTTGATTTACACCAAAAATATTTTAGTGTTACTACATCTACTAGAGCTAACTGATAGTAGCAATTACATTTTGTTTTCTCTTGTGTGATAGTACCTTTGAAACACTCTAAAATAGATTGTAAACGAAGATAACAATTATGTTAACAAAGCATTTTTTTAAAAGGATGGTTTCTCATCGAGTTAAATCAGTTTTTAGCTTCTCGTTTAGTATTCAATCTGAATACGTATTATTAGATTGCCCGTTTCAAGCCATACCGCCATTCCTACATTTCCAATGAAGCGAAACATTCAACAACAGTTTAAACAGTTGTAGTTTGCTACTACTATTTAATTGTTTTTTTTTTAGAAGAAATAATAGATTAAAGTTCCGCATTAGAATTTATAGAAGTTAAAACTTGGAAAACGGTTAAACTCGAAACAACAACTAATTTCGTTAAACTTTCTTAACGCAATTCCTTTCCGTAACATATGGTGTACGGTAGGGTAGTTTGTTGGCGCGAAGAAACTGAAACGGCGCTTTTACTATTAAAAGGCCGCCAATTTCACCCCGTGATCAGCTGGCCAAGACGTTACAACAACCGAACTCCCGTCTGTCGTCGACCCTTCTTTACTCTAAAAACACGCGGATGTCATTAACATTGAAATTGGCTATTTAAATGCCCTAATTCTTTATTCATATTTTTCTTACGGTAATAATTTTTTTTCATTCTTTTTTCTTTTAGAAAATCATATTCCTTCATCCGTTTTTCGTTATTAATCTCGTGACTGAATTTTTCTAATTTAGTAACGTAATGTATGTACAAACGATTGTTTGTAAGATTAGTCTTTCTGGAAGTTGCAAGTACATATAGATACTTCCACAAAATCATAGTAACTATTGTTTGTGAACAGATATTTTGAAGAAACAACCTGCAACTGATGATTGCAAAAACTTTGTTCTTGACTTTGTAAAGGTGCCTGCCTAGTGCCCTTAAAGCAAATCAAGAGTTTTCTGAGAAAATTTACTTTTTACTGCTTTAACTAAATTTATTTTTTAATAAAATATCATAGATACTTTCCTTGTCAGTTCTCTGGTCTGATTGCAAAAATGATAAATAGCTCATCGAATATTTTAATTGCAAATAATAAATACAAAGATTTGAACCGAAAATGTTCTTCCTAAAATGTTCCTTTCTGTAGGCCCATAACTTCCTTGTATGCAAAAAGGACAGTTCTAACCAAACACGAATAATAAATGAAGTAATTAAATTATAACGAAATCAGTTTTAATCGTCTTACGGACCTGCAAACGGGTATATTCTGTAATACATCATTCGTGTTTTGTCAATCGATCAAGGTAAATAACTTTCTCTTTCACTTCCTTTTTAATTATCTTACATATCTTTGATTTATAGAACACCGAGGTTAACAAGATGCTATTAAAACATCCAATCGTAGTTACTTGCATTTTTGCCTTTGCTTTGTCGGGCCCAAGAGACGCGCTATTAATCTATGCCGCTCAAAATGAATATCTAGAATTGGTCAAACTCACAATATACATAGGTGTGGATATTGAAGAAAAAAACAACATGTAGAAGTTACGCAAAAAGACGGATACACACCGTTAATCTCCTTATGATGAATTCACTCATTTCTCATGAAGCCAATATTAACAAAATGGATAGTGAAGGTGCTAATGCTTTGCTATGGGTAACTTAATGGAAATAGAAGGTAAAACACTGATGAAACTACACTATTAAGGTCTGCTGCTGAAAGTATTCAGTTAGACTTACTAATACGGCTTCTATCCAAAGGGGTCGATATAGAAAGTAAATACGCAGATGGCAAAATACCACTAATATGTGCTGCTCAAAATGGCGTAGCTTCTATCTAGATGAGCTGATAAAAAAATAAAAGATCCATCAAGACGTAACGCTTTGTTATGGGCTGCTTGGTATGGAGCAAAATAACACTGTTATGTGAATCAATATACAAGCCAAAGACGAACTAAATCAAACACTCTATGCTGTTGTGTGGGGTTACTCAGATTTGTATCCAAGGACAGAAAGACGTAACTAGGCTACTTTTCTCACGCGGATCATATTTTGACATTGCAAATAGCTTAGAACAAACTCCTTATTCTCGGCTGTGTCTATAGACACATTTCATCTGGTCCTGAATTGTTACCGCTCCCCTGCCGTCTTGAGCCAGAAAAACTAGATTACTCTAATTTGGGCGTAGTCAGAAATGAAAATGACGCTCTGACCAGGAAGTCTTCCACTAGGCTACGTAAACAAAGCCGTCACAGACTGAACTTTTCAGATGTTCCAAAACGGATAAATCAATACAGCAGGTTGTATGCAGATAAGACGTCCCTCTCAATATAAGCAAACGAAATATAAGGATTGCCACACATGGGTGTGCTTAAAGACTTTGGCAGCTTCCTGGACTAACTATTAGAAAAGAAAAAAAATTTAGAATTTGACAAAGAATTTTGATAGAGCATTTGGAAGTGAGAGATCTTTCTGATGTATAGTTTCTTCTTCTTGGAATTTTAGTTTCTGTTTGCTCGAAATTGATGTCGAATGCCTAAATACGATCGATCTTTAATTGCATCAGAACTTATCTCACCAGAAGAATTTTGACCATCATTTGATGATTTGTTGTGCCTCCATTAAATAATTTATTTTTGGCTTTCACAAGATAAATTTGTTTTGTAGAGGCGAAATTCTGTTCTAAATATCTACATATCAAGATAATGTTCTTCTTCTCTCAATTTCTATCACCATCGAGTCTAGGCCCTTTATGTTCAAACTTGCTCGATCAGAGCCTTGGTAGTGAAGAATCAAATGCAATTCAAATCAGACTGTAAAACAATTGTAACTCTAGAGTAGACAAATGATCTCCATCTTTCCACTTGCCGTCTTCGAAAACATCTAACTTGCTTTCAGATTATTCATTCTAGTAAACTTCAGCACCTAAAAGCTAGTTTCCTTTCATATTCTCATAAAAAAAGTAAAACTGCAAAAAAGGGCCTTGCTCCTGATTAAATGGTGATATCATCATCATAACTTTGTATTTTAGAGAATAAAGAAAAACTGCCTTAAAGAATTTCTGTTGTTTTTTACTGAAAAGTCAAAGGCACTAACAATAAACATATCATTGTATTGTTCGACTTTTGACCTAGTTGCACCGTAAAAGTGTCTCTACAGATTTTTTTACTTTTTTGAATCAAATTTTAATTTTTTTAATAACTCTGTTTAATTGCATTTTAATCAGAATGTCTTCTAAATCTTCAAAAGGCGATTTTAGATTCCTAGAAAAATGTTTCTATACTTTAGTTTCTAAATTTATAAATTGCAAACAGAAGTGAGGTGTGTTCTCATGGCTATTGCATTCATACATAATGATGGTTATAACTATCTTTCAGAGTTCTTTAAAGAAAAGCCGATGGTTCTAAATCTGATCACATCGGGTGGTAAAGAGAAGAGCAGCCGTTGAAAATATATCGGGTTAAAATAATCTCTAGACGCGGATGAGGGCCGCACTGTGAGCGCCATTTACACAGAATGCAATAACTAATGTCCTCCGGCAGCAGTAAACTACAAATAATTGTTGCAGATAAGATAGCGGCTGCTGAGGTGCCACTTTCTGATTTACATATGGCTCATGATCTCGCCCGACTCGCTCTCTCTACACAATATGGATAATATGGAATGGTATCGATAACGCGTCGATACCAAAGACTACTTTTCGATTTTATCGCGTTTCGTCGTTAGCTTCCACGATTTACGGATTTGTTAGTGTTTATCCCCCTTTTTGGTATGCCCATTTATCCTTATTTAGATTGTTATTGAAATACATAAAGACAATTTTGTAATGTTCTGAATTTTATCATCAAGAATTCGTTCAAGTTTGAAAGAAAAATAAAAAGTTAGAAGACAAGAGGGTGGTCAGCCAAGGATGACCTTAGACAGTTGCGTTTCCTTTTAAAAAAGGCTTTTGCAGCTGCAAAAGTGTCATGGTAAGTAGGCACTGTTTGTCATAAATGAGATAAAAATAAAGTTTACAGTCTAATTACCTGAAAAGAAAACTCGACCGATATAAAAAAATACGTTAGAGCTTAGATAATTACAAATTCAACTTGCCTACAATAAAATTACTAAAATGACCTGTTGATGTTTATTAGCTATTATTATACAATATAAAGCAAAAGTCATGTAAGAAAAAGGGAAATTATTATCTACATACATACACGTAACTAACGATTATCAAACACGTGTCATTTAAAAATTCACCTGTCATATGACACCTGATGCACCTAACACTTTCAAAGGCCGTTGGAGTTCATTCATTTTTACCTGTACTGTAATACCATGTGGTATAACCAGTAGAGAAATTTAATTTTGTTTTATTAAGGGATGGAATATTTTAAACGGTGATTATGTAAATTTATTTTAGGGTTAACAGACCAATCTTAATAGTCACAATTTATATGTACCTACGCTAAATTAAAAACAAAATTTAATTAAGAATTTATTTTATTTATTAAATTTCTTTTTTTCTTTGCTTTATTTTCAGCTAGAATCTAAGAATATTAATAATAATACTTAAGACAGGACTTATGTTAAACTAAAAGCATGAAGAATAAGAGAGCTCTGAAATTGAAATTACAGTTTTTAAAAAAGTCAGTCATAACTCCCTCTATGATGAAACATAAAAACCATCTCAGTGTATCAATCGATAATAAACTACATAACAAAAACTCCTTACAAATTTTAAAGAAATAATGAATTGTAAAGAAAATATGCACCTATAAAAAAGGTTAACTAACTAAAAGGGAAAGCGAAACAAACTCTTCTCATGTAGTTTTCCAAGTGATTTTTAAATTTAAGTTGCGTTCTCATCAAATTAAATTTACAGTGATCAACCGATTTAAACAATTCCAACCCCAAAAGGTTTTTAAACAGTTAACGAAGCTATTACAAACCATAAGAAATCGTCTTTGCGTATCTTGATGGTGCCACATCAAAAAACCCTCTTCTTAATTGTTTTGGGGTGCAATGATTCTTCTTTTTTGACCATTTGAAATATCTTCTCTTCTTTTCCTCAAAATAATTCCATCTAATGCTCCACCGCCAACTGTCATCATGCCTGCAGCCACTTTCCCTGGTGGTAGGTCAATATCTCCTTCAGACACATCCTACTCTATATCACTACCGTTATGTAAACTGAACTGACTTGACCGTCTCTTAAAACAGATTTCTTCTAGCTTTTTTTCTTTAATCTTATTAGACTTCTCCAGCTTTATTTCGTTGGCTCTTTCAGATATGGTGATATGGTCAGAATCATCCTATCTTTATTATGCCTGTGGCTAAACATGCTACCAATGCCGAAATCACTTGAGAATGTCACTTTTCATCCAGTATGATTTATGAGAAATAACCACAGAATTAGGAAGCATACCTCAAACATTGTGTTATTTTTCACTCCAGGAAAGATCAAAAGTGGCAAGACATAGTGTTTGGAAAACTTATTGAAAACTATTGATATACCCGTCTCGTCAACATTATCGATGCAATTCGTAGCAACCTTTTGGTCACTGTACACTTTATCCAATAGATTGGAAAATCTGTTGACGTCATTGGGAGCATTTAAGGCAAAGCCTGCAACTGCTGATGATTTGCATGCAACTAAAATGAGAGTTTTAGGTTTCTCTTTAATAATAAAGTCACCCAAACTCTTCCTGCTCTTTTATATTCCTTATTTAAAAAATAGATGGAATTTGGTTCAGTTTCGTAAATTGAAACGTCAGGGATTGCAAATTCCCGGTAGTTTGCTGAATAACTCAGTTTGCACTTGCTCAATATAACTCGACTTTCTTATCACCTTCTTAGCTGCTTCAAGCGAAGAATAAAATGCCACATTTAGTATAGCACTACCAACCATCAAAGTCCCATTTCAATATGACCAGTTTCTGAGATATAGGTTATGCTTTGCCAACCATTAGAGTCCCACCCCTATAACCTACCGTTCCTGAAGGTATCAGCAAAAAGACAAAAATCAATCGGTGAATGCTGTGTGTAACGTTTAAAAGCTCACCATTCACCATCACAGAATTAAGAAAGTCCGAAGTCGATACAATCGAAGATGCAGAATATCAATGTAAAAAAACAAAAAGCTATCGCCACAAACCACTAGATTATAACTCCCATCTCGATACAATCCACCACTGTCTCCCTACTATAGTAATTTCAAAATGCACGAAAACCCCCAATCTGCGTAGCCTATGAAGTGAGAAGCTTCAGTTGATGATTTATTTAATTTTCAACGAACCCCGAAGGAGTCGTTACTGAATTTGCGAAGTCTGTTTGTGTGGCTGTATTTTAACTTTAGATTTCGATTCTACATCAAAAACTAAAGACAACATGGTATCTTCGTTTTTTGATAACTCTTCGGGAACTTGGTCAAGATGGCCGCCGAAAATTGAAAAATTTTCAAATTTTTGTTTACTTTAGAATCGTATTCTACATCAAAAATAAGACAAACGTGTACTTTTAGTTTTTTGATATCACCTCGGGAACATGGTCAAAATGGCCGCCAAAGTTTGAAAAACGTAACAAAACGGAGTTCGTTGTGGTTATGCTTTGCATTCCCAGATGTTTTGTATTTGTCACATTGACAGTTTAGAAATACTTATATAGAGTGTCTTATGAGTTATGACATACGTTCGATATTTCACCAATGTACTATCGCGGCAAAAAAACGAGGCACACTTATCTGATGATCGATTCTAACAAAATTTCTCTTTTTTGCATCAGGTGGGTTTGTCAGTTCAATTAATAAGGTCGTTTTACTTAAACTGAAACACAGATTTACAAGGGGTAGCTTTAAAGCCTGTGTGGTGCTCCGATTTTTTTGCCGTGATAGTAGTTTAGCTCATTACCAATCGAAAACAAACAGTGGCCATTTTGACTATTTATTATTAATATTCACAAAGTTCTGGATATTTCTAGTTGTAGTTAGACTGAGAAGATCGAAAAGACTGTCTGCACCTTAGTACCCAGAATCGGGGAGTCTGAGCGGGACGCTTTTTGAAATCTCCCTGCCTTTGTTTTGAGCCAACCAAAGTCAAGTTTGGTTTCATAGGCGTCCGTCAAAGGGGGTGAGTTGGGGTTTCTGTGAGTTATCGAAACTCAGTTTGGGGTGTTTGTTCCCATAGTAAACATGCGTACAGTAGCCACAAAAATGTCTTTTCATTGCGAATACCAGTGCTATCAGGTTTTCAAATTTGAACGAAAAAAACTCATAGAGCAAAAATGAGAAGAGCTAGAAGGACGAAATATGGCATGCGTGCTGAGGGGTATTTCTAAGGAGAAATACATTTTAATTAGTAAAATTCAGTACTTTTATGGCAACTCGAGTTATAAGCAAAAATTGTGGTAAATCACGACGTCCTGGATGAGACTAAACAGTTAGGGAAACCGAAATCAGGCAATTGACGACTTGATTTCTAATAATCCGTTTAATCGATTGATTGAATAATCAAATAATATTAATCGAAATAATCAATCGATTTCTACGCTTGTCATTAAAGTCATGATTAAAATCTAAATAAACAATATATTAGCATTATAAGACTTTAAGAAGAAAGTAAAGGACAAAATCGGTTGTCATGCTGGTTAGAAAAAATTTAATCAAGGCTGTAGAAATAGGCTCATTGTTTCTAAGCGAGGTTTTCTTTGCAACTTGGAAAATCTTTAAATATAAACATGCTAAAGGCTAATTAACAAGATTTGAACCATATGTATAGATTGTAAACTAGTAATATACAGGGTGTTGGAAACGATCCAAGACTTTCCGAGACCAAAGCAGATTCTTTCCATGATCCTTCATTTAAATAGGTAATGTAGATGATGCAAGTTACACCACTCTGGCACAATATAGAGGGTGATCCTAAAGTACATTTCGATATTTTAAGTTCCTATAAACAGGGATCCTTGAAGTCTTGTTCTTGAGATATAGGGCGTTGAAGGTTTATGAAAAATGCAAGTTTGTTTGATTTTTAGGACGGCTTATTTTATCAAATTCAAATCAAATCAAATTAAAACAAAGGCATTTTTCTATAAATCCAATCTTATTTAAGTAAAATCAGTTTTTATTAGTAAAATTGCTGTAAAAGAGTGGAAGTAGCTTGTGTGGTGGATTGTGTAGCTCATAGAAATTTGAAATCAATTTGGTAATAAACAAGAAAAAATATAGTTTAGTTTAGATGTTTTATAAGTAATTATTTAAAACAGTTTGCTTCAAAATGTTTAGAAGAAAATTCAATTTTAAATCTAAAACGAATCCAGTATAATAACAAACATATTTTGATTTCCAAATCTGTAATTCTCATATTGGTTAACTTATCGTTATCGCGTTTATTTTTATTTTTTAATTTAAAAATGCCTCATTAAATCTCACATTAAATTAATTATACTCCTAATAAACGTTTTATCTTAATCAGCCACAGGTTATTTAAAAAAATTATAAAAATAAGACGTTTTAAAACTTAACGAGATTACAGTTTTTTTAATTAATTGGATAATAATTAAACCTTTTAAATCGACAACTTGATATTTGCCTTTTAACTTACCTTTTTTGCAACATTTATAAATGTATTACTACGTTATTTTACTACTAGACATATCCGGTAAAACGTAGTACATCTTAATGTCAATTAGCTTCTGTTATCTTTTTTAAATGCAATAAAACGAAACGACGAATTAGCAATCGCTGCGTAATATATCAATTAAGCGAAAAATCGGCAATTCACCATAATTGCAAAACGGTATATTTATTTAGTCACTACTTACCTTTGTTTTTATGGTTCTTACGTAAAAACATCAAATTAACTTTCCAAATTAACAAATAAATTATTATTGCTGTCGAGAAAGATTTTATTATTGTTTATTATTATTATTATTGCAAAATACAAGAACTCTTAAAACTGTTAAATAAAAACACAGAAATGGTAATAATTCTTACAATCTCGCAAAAAAAAGTAAAAACAAAAATAACCTTCCATTAGATACTTTTATAACCTAACCTATACGTAGTCCAGACCCAAAAATTAAAATAATTATCCTTAAATATAACAGAAAAATAAAAATAAATAATATTTTCTCTAAAAGTACGTATATCTCATTTTGTGTCACATTTTTATTTTTTTTTCTTTTACACAGCCGATTCGATAATTTGCTTAAAATCAGCTGCAGTCAACGCTAATACTTCTTCGCAAACTTTTTTATAGCACCAGGAGTCACCTTTTAATCGTTTCCTTCGAATTCCCACAGTAGCAAATGGAACGACAACGGTCGGAACGGGCAAATCTTCACGACAGCAGCCGCTAGTAGTAGCACCACCACCACCATTTTTCGTCGATTTCGTCGTAATTGGACTGTTTGTTGGCGTTGTAAAATTGAGCGTACCATTTTTTAAGATCGATTTAGTTGGCGTTGATACATTAGTGCTTTTTGTTGAGTTATTGTGAGAAGATTTTGACAAAATTCCCATTGATGGTAAATAGCAGATTTCAAGTTCGAATGAACAACCACCTAAACGGTCTGCTAGATTTGGTTCCATTTTGCCTCGTAGGCTAAATCTGAAATAACAGATAGTAATAAAAAAGTCATTCATTAGTGACGGCTACTACAAAAAAGATGATAAGTTTGTGCTCCCGCAGAAATAAACCAGAAATAAAGAGATTTTTTCAATTTTTATTAAAAACCTTAGAGCGCCACTAAACATTTCAGAAATCACTTTTTTTTCTTTTGTTTTTCATTTCCTTACTTTCATCTTTCAAGTAAACATCAGAGATAGGTATGGCTTTTTTGTAAACAATTCAGTGGCATATCCACTGATAAAAAAAAAGTTTTTATTATGTACAACGACGCTATAAAACATGAAAGATGTATGATGTCAACTTTTGCAAAAGGTCGATTCGACTGTACCTATACTAATTCCGAACATAACAGAAAAAGCTCTTCTGACAGCTAAGACTTCTACTTTTGAAAGAAGCATTTCCGATTTGTGTTGATTTCCTGTGAACAAAGTTAGAAGTGTTTTATCATCGTTTCTAAAAAACTTATCTAACTCATTTTCTGACTTTAACTTTAAAATCTGTAAGTCCCTGTGTTTGTTTTTTCTCTGTCGTTTCTTGTGTACATGTACAGAACCTTAAGATTAAATTTCAATTTGTACAGGCGGTGTGAGCTACCAATTCGTTTTAAGTGGAATTTACATCGAATTTGTCTATGACCAAAGTTAGAAAGTTCCTTTTTCAAAGATTTTCCTAAATTCTCTCAAGATTGCAACATCCACAAGTGTCCATTTGTTTTTTCCGTGTGCTTTTTGCACAACCGGCGTCTATGGCAGAATTTTTTTGAAACGCCACCAAACATTTCAGAAATCACTCGTTTTTTCTTGTTGTCCATTCCGTTAATTTATTCATTAGTCAAAAGGCTAACTCATTGTCGTGTCATTATATTATTTCCATAAGAACGGTTTTGCTCACTTCTATAGCAAACCCAATTGCAAGTAATCTTTTCCACGAAAACCAGTTTTGGCTTTATTTAGACAGTCTCAAACATTGTGGAAACTCTTAGAAGTCTTGCTTTCGACGTCAATAGATTCCCTGAGAAGGTTGATTATCTCGGAGTAATTTAAAACCAAAACGTCAAACTTCGCGAACGGCCTTGGCAGCCTTTTGGGCATGCCGTAGGCTCTGGAAAAACTAAACCAAACATGATCTTTTGGTCTAATAAGACTTTTTTAGTGTGGTGGACCAAAACAGAAAAACATAAAACAATAGATGAGTGCAAAAATGAAAGATGAATACCTAACTGGTCTCTTAAGGATATTGGCACAGGTCTAACACACCAACTAATTTTATGTTAAGAAAGTGGTCATTGATAAAATGGAATCGAATGAATGGAAGTCGCTAGGTTAACTCCATCCTAAATCTTTGCATCCAAGAATAAACATCTGGGAATGCAAAGCATAACCACAACGAACTCCGTTTTGTTACTTTTTTCAGACTTCGGCAGCCATTTTGACCATGTTCCCGAGGTGATATCAAAAAACTAAAAAGTACACGTTTGTCTTATTTTTTGATGTAGAATACGATTCTAAAGTAAAAGAAAATTTTTAGAAATTTTCCAATTTTCGGCCGCCATTTTGACCATGTTCTCCGAAGAGTTATCAAAAAACGAAGATACCACGTTGTTTTTAGTTTTTGATGTAGAATCCAAATCTGAAGTCAAAGTATCAGAATTTGGCAAAATGCGGACATACATACAGACATACAGCCATACCGACAGGCTTCGCAAATTCAGTAACTACTCCTTCGGAGTTGTCAGACTGTAGGCAACTTTAAAGACTCTCGAGTCGTATTCTTTTGAGTCGAAAAGCGCTATTTATAGAACTGGAATCGTTTTGTGACATTTCCAACAGCTACCTAGCAGGAAAAATCCGTAAATGAGAAAAGATGCAATCTTACTGCGAAAACACTCTTTGTCAATAGCAAATGAAGAAACTGATAAAGTACTCAGCAGAACTCCAACTCTCTAAGTTCAACTAAGACTAGCAATAGGTCGTCTTACTGGACTCTATAGAATTTTGGCAAAACGGGCAATGAGAAAAAATGAAATGAGACAGCACAACTAAAAGTACAGTGCATTCTACTTTGCAATTGCAAAAAGAGGTCGAAGATTTAGCCTCAAAAAGGCATATTCAATGATCAATATTAGATACAGGAAAATTTTTT
>VTPC01006839.1:0-57031 GCA_011009095.1 Ignelater luminosus | reverse complement strand
AAATAGTTTCATAAAATGATTCAATCTTCACTAATGAACTATAAATTGCATCCGTAGTGTTTTCTTCCACCATAAAAAAGTTCTTCGGTGTGTTGAAGGCATTTTGAATTTCTCGATGTGAAGGTCTAGTTGGCGCAGCTTCTTCAGTGTTGTTATCTTCACTGTTTTCTTGGTCTTTGTTTTGAGTAACATTTGAAGCCACTCTATCTACGATTCCTTGATCGGTACGATGTAATAGACGTTTTATTTTTGATAATAGTAGATAATGTACCAGGCGGTATTTTGCATTCTTTGGCAATGATTTTTTTTTAAATACCATTTTTGACCTTTTTTAAAATTTCAATTTTTTGTTTACTATTAAGACTTTTGAGATGACGTTTCCGTGCCATTTTATTAGATATTGACCATGCAAAAGAATAACATGAACTTATCTTCTGACAAAAATGACTAGGAAAAGTATAAGGAAATCCATTTGAACAAAGCGTAATACATACATATAAAATAATAAGAATAAATGTATCGTCATATAATTTCCATTTGCTGCTCCATATGCATACTATCTAGTGCAATATTCTAAGAAACATAAAAATTTGTATCGAGTTTATCACGTACTAATAATTTGTGATACGATTTCGTTGTAAACGTCTACTTGTTTAACAATAGGCAGCAACAGAAACAGATAAAAACCATAAACTTTTCTCACCCTGCATCTCAAAAACAAGGAATTGAACAAATATTAATAAGAACTCTTCTTTTTTTAAATAAGCCCAAGAATCACCTCCTGAAGTTTGTACAGTATGTCATGATACAGCCTGTATCTGATTTCAGAATCAGTTCTAGGATTAAATAAAGGAGTCAAAAGTTACCATCGGCAAGGGTAGATGTTGTCTCCTAATAAACATGACTGGCGAATTCGTTATCTTCAAATCCAGCCCTCACCAAAGAGTTTATTAAATACAAGGTGGCCCAACAAAAACGAAACAAACTGAATAACTCCCACGAAAATAATTTTTCGAAAAAATGCAAAAACATGTCAATTTGTATTGGGAGGGGGACATTTTCTGCCATACAATTTGAACCCTAAATTTCAACCCCTAGATTTCTAATAGGAAGGGGGCTTAAATGGCACATCATTAGAAAAGCCTTTCAATTTTCCATATTGCCGTGTTTGAATTTTTAAATTCGGTTGATTTGTTTGGAAGATACAGGGTGCGAAATCTAAAACATAGAAGGCTCCATGATCTTCAAATTTTTACATTTGAGATATGTTCTCATTTAATTTGACAATCGTGTATCCACTCTAGACAAATCTGTCATGTTTATTTCTTATTTTCCTAGTGTGGGCAGCAAGTGAATTTTCTAGTATTTGCTGTTGTTGTAAATTAAGAAAAACTTACATCATGGGTTACTTGATTGAAGAAAGGGTTGAAATGATTGCACTTTTCTTTGGAAATAATTAAAATGCAAACAGAACTGCAGAGCTGCCAACATGCAAATAAACATGTATGTTTTAGAGTTAGTAACCAAATTCCAAGACACAGAATCCATGGTCAATAAAAGAAGAAATGCTGACCGTCGTTTACAATTCTCTGAGCAATAAATAATCCAATGAATGCTCTTTTGGTGCTATGGTATCGTAAATTGTCATAATTGTCGCTATTGTGCAGATTTGAATCCAAGAATATTTCGTAATGTCCTTACTCAATGACCAGAAAAGTTAAAAGTTTGGGCAGGCATTTTTGGTTGGTTCTTTTTTCTAGCTGGCAATTTGATTGGGGCTATCTATATGCAATTGCTGCAGGATCTCACTGATCCAGTACTAATTGAAATCATCGAAAATGATGAGCGTTACCTGGAGGAACAATTGATATTTCAGAATGACGGACTCCCTCTGCATTTTGCACTTCCTGTTAGTGAGTATTTGGATTGAACTTTCTCAGGTCATTGGACTGGAAGGAAAGGCGCAATTGAAGGGCCTCCTTGATCCTCAGATTTGTCGCCACTCGACTTCTTTTAATAGGATCACTTAAAAAGTAAAATTTGTGATGCAACCAGCTCCATTACAAGATTTATGCCAACGAATGCCAACAAATAACTCCACAAATGCTCCAGAATGTGCGACAACTTTTCGAACATAACTCGGTAAAACAAAAGAATAGCTATGTCAAACCATGTATCACTGAAAAGCATTTAAAGCGTGCAGTTCAGTAATATGAAAATCAAATAGGCGTTCCATTAGAAAAAATTTGGATTTACGTTTCACCGCCGAAGTAAAACAAAAGACAATTGCGAAAATAATTATTTTGTTTCGGAGTAAATTCTCTAAAACATCCTCTTTGCTGTTCTTTTCTATCTTTGCTCGTTCGTGAGATATTTCACTTTAAAAAAAATAAGATAATTTCGTTTTTAGCAAATATTTAGTAAGCCATAAACTTTTTTGAAAAAACAAAAGCATAAGTAAACTGATCTCCAAAATAGCCACATCTTTTCTAATTTAACCGACTTCGTGTCTCTTACAATTTCCGAGATCCCAATAGTGAGCATCGAAATGTGGACACACTGTATATTGTTATCATAGGCCGATCCAAACTACATCCTTAATCTTTAAATCTGCATTACATACAACTTGTATATTGAAAGAAAAATAACCTTTTCGGTTTCAACATATTTCTCTTGTTATTGCCACCAGGATATTGTATCAAATGTGACTCTTGATAATAACTAACTATGCTGTAGAAGAACTGCAAACATTTCTAGCTGTTTTTTTTTTAAATAGTATTTGGTATATTAATAAATATACCTGCCGGCGGTAGATTCTGTCACATTTAAATGATTGCGATATTAATTTAGAAGCTGCCACAAGCATAGAAACGTAAACCTATAAGTAGCTGACTCAGCAGAAATGAAGTGCTTTCCGGCAATTATCAGTTTAATATTGTTTTCAATCAGGGATACAACATATTGAGCAGATTCTTTAGACAATCTAAACATATTCTTAAATTCTTTTTCATTCTACATTACAAAAAGATTTTGTCATGTCAGATGTTATTGAAAACATGACCGAAACAGTAGGCTTAGTACCAACATACACGTAGTTATTACAACAATACCATGGCCAGGTGTACAATATCTTAAACTCAAGTTTAAACCCATTACAATGATTATTTCAACAACTGTAGTTATGGATTTAAACTGGTTTGGCCATAATTGATTTTTTCAAAAAGCTTACCTAATTTTACAGTTTTTTTTTCTAAATTGTAAAAACAAATTCAAATTGATACAAGTTAGCTATGTGCTGTCAATTTATTCTAACAAGTAAAATTTACTTGATAGAAAATCAAGAAAGTAATTCATTTTTTAGATTTACTCAGTAAGTCAATTTATTCAGTGTTTATAATACAAAAGATCTATCGATTTTACTTAGCTAGTAAACAGCTTTATAATACCAAGACATTAAAATCACAAACACTTCAAAATGCGACAATTAACAAGGAAAAACGAACGCAATCTATAAGGAAAATGTCATGATTATGATAATGAAATAATTACAACTTTAACTATTTATTTTTGTAAATGACAAGACGCCCTATCTCATGTTTGAAACTTTGTTTTCTTACTAGCTGATAACTTTTTTCCAAGAAATCTTAGAATTCTTTGCACATTCTACAGCCATAAAATTAAGGCAAATATAAATTTCTGATAGGTTATCAAATTTGAAAGTTTTGTTGAATAGTGAAACTTCACTGCAGTCAACTCAAAAGAATTTATCTATGACTTACGTCATTATAAGCTCAACTTTCTTTTCAGTTTACTTTACAAATGATTTTGCTGTACTGACATGCACAGTAAAAACATTGCCGGCTTCGTGACAGTTGCAAGTTCTCTCTTACCATATGCATTCGAATTAAACATACCTTGCACTTAAATAAAAAGTGCATTTATAATAATTTTAATAAATAATCTCTAGATGGCTACTAAAGCAGTATAAAAACACAATCCACCATTTTTCTTTTAATTGGAATCCAACTATATACACAAAACACACAATTCAGACAAGATGTTTGTATTATACAATAATAATCAACAAAATTAACATACCTTATTTCATAGCCAATTACTATTTCCACAAATAATTTTACCAACTGTCAAATTTAAATCATATCTGTTTTATACCCATGACCCATATGCTATAACATAATCTCAAAAACAAAATAAATAATTACAGTATGTTAACTTCGTAAATTATTTAAAAACCAAGATTTATAAACCCCAACAGTAAGATTGTTCTAATTTAACAGGGTCGTTCATGGTTCCATAAAAAGTACTAAATTATCTACCATAATTACCTTAATTCGACATTTCCACCATCCATTTGCTTCTTGATTATTAGCTCGTGAATATACTTCCACCTCTTGATTTTCGACAAATTCCACTTTAGCATCTGGTTTTGGTGGAAATCGCACTTGTGAATATGGAAATTTGGAGTCTGGTTGCCACCTTCAAACAAAAACAACAATCGTTACTATACCAGATATCATAAAAGTGTATCGTTCGTAACTTACTCATCTTCGAAGTGGATTAGGATCTCATCATCAAATACATCTAGAACAGTGCCCTGCAAAACAGAATATAGGTAATTCACTACATTCACGTAGGCGTTTACTAGTTGCTACATAGGAAAAAAATCAAAATGACTGAAACCTGATACTACTAACAACTAACCTAATTATAAGATAGTAAGAGTGAGTAATAAATATGGATTTGATAATTTCTGATTCATGATTCACTAAAAACAACGATCCTTAAGATATTTTAGTGATGAGATGGATTTATTTTAGGACACATGGATATTCACGCCCTGTCAAATGGTCATGGCGTCAGAAAGACCGCGTTCCGTGTTACAATTTTTCTACAATTCTCAATAAGTATAACCATGCAAGGGAATACTTTACACTAATATGATACAGACATGCTTCGTACACTACTATAGCAAAGTAAATTAAATAATAAACGCATACTTCAGCTATTACGAACCTTATAAAGAGCACCGTTTTCGCCGCATACTTCCACAGTTATGTCCTCCATGTTGATTTGGTTCTTGGGTGAGGAAACAGCCTTGAGTTGGGTAAGAGTTGTGCTAGCGCTCTGAGTCTGAACGAATAAAAACAAGATAAATGACTACCCTCAATGGACTGGTCGGTAAAACTACTGTAAAATCTGTACGACTACCGAACGTTTGACAGCACCAACATGGCGAACGGATAACTAAATTTGTAAATTTTTAGTTTTGTTATGTCGTTCAAATGAACTTATCTGGTTCTTCAATATGTCAACCACTAGTGATTCCGAAGAATTTTATGATGCAGAGGATAATACACCTTGTCATGCATCGAGGTAGGAGAAAATTATACATTTTTTGATGTACCTTATGCAAGAATTAAAAGAAATATAATTTACCTTTGAGGGGTTTTTCATTCAGACGGAAATTATTTTATGACTCAATAAACACTCAATTTAAGTTGTTTATAATTCGTTTAAAAATAACAGTTGAAAAAAACAATATTTGACAGTTTTTAATTTTTAATCGGAATATCGGTTAATCACGTGTTTGACAGAAAAACTCCCATTGGCTTAGACGTTTCCCGCTCTTCATACACCCTGTAGCGCCCATTTTAAATAAAGAATCTTTCCCATTCTAGAAAAAGTGGTACATTATCTAAGGAAACCCATAGAACCAATTCAGAGCCTAATATCTCGATCTCAAATAAGTCAGAAGATAAATTAATACAAAAAAGTTCACCAACAAATTCTCGAACTTCAAACGATAATGTATTTGTAAGTATTTATCGCTTGATTGATGAGAAGTCTATTTATTATCCATTAAAGAACAATAAAATATATTTTTTTTATTTATATTCCAAACTATTTCATTATTATTATTTGGTTTTAAAAAATTATAGACCTATTTAGCCCACAGCTAGTTTTTGGTATTTCTGCTTTTAATCTTGAAAAATCGAAAAATGTCTGTAACATTCACAGGGTGATTTAATTACTAGTACATCAAATTTTACCAGATCATTTTAAATGAGAAATTTTATATGAACATGTAAAATGACTTCCAAAAGTAATGACCCAATTTATAATAATAAATAAAGATACAAATCCTGAGTTGATGCAGCCTGATAAGTGATAACCCATGATCAGGAAAGTTAAGCATCATTGTCTCCAGTCAGTATTTCGATGGGTGACCCAACAGCTCCATTAACATGGCACATTTCTTCCTGGAAGAAGTCACCATGGGAGGAGAGTAGACCAAACCCCAATTTTCTTTAGATGGAAATCAAGGTGTATATACAAAAATAACAAGCATTAAGTTAAATGAAGAAGACAACAGCCTTTGCCCTATAAAGGAGTGAACAGACTAATGTTAATGATAAATGAAGATGATGCTCGCTTTAATTATGAAGAATTTTGCTATATAGGAACGGAAAGGTTTGCATTAACATAAGAGCAATTATTTAATTCCTGATAGGAAAATCAAAAACTTGATAAACATGCTTTTATTGATTGAGATTTGAGCATTACTTTTGCAGGTGATTTTACCTACAAATGCACCTCTAGGAAGTTATTTTTTTTTCTGGATGGGGAGGGTGCAAAATTCACACATTGATATTTCCATTTTGGGTAAAATGGATAAAGATATTTATTTTTCAAGCTTTGGATGTATATATTACCCATGAAAATGTGTATTTTGTCAGGCTTTTATTATAATCCATCGAACATGATGTATTACACAATATACACAGGGTGAAATTGAAAGTTAGAAAAAATTTAATGTTGACATACTTACCATAACCAAGATTAAAACACAGAGTTGTGGTAGCAGTATTTAAATTTGAATATCCCGCCTGGCGGCAGGAGGGGGGTGAAAAGACGCGAAAAAACAAAAGAGTAATAAGAGTAATGTTCTAGGTATTGTTTTTTGTTCAGTTGTTATGTACAAAATCGAAAAGGGAAGTGAAGTTTTTTTTAATAAATAATTTTCACATTTATGTGTATGTGTATTTTTATGCTTACAAATAAAAACGTTAAAACTTTACAAATTTTACTACAGAGTTAATTTTTAGTAAAGTATTTAATCTTCTTTTTAAGTTACAGGAATTTCAGTTCAATGTTTTTGAGTACAGAACTAACCTATTCTAATTTCACATATTTGCATTAAAGAGAGATGAATACTTATTATTATTAATTTAAAGCAAAGATCTGCAGATTATTTTTGCCATGGTAGTAAAAGAAATTATCCCGTTAAAAGATCTTTAAGAAGAGGCATAAAGGCATCAATACATAAACATTGTTTAATCCTCTTCACACAGAGAGTGCAGAAAAACATCTTGAAGTGCTAGAAGTATAAAGTGAACTACCCACCACTGAATTTACAAATTTTAAACATTGTACTGGCCTTTTTTTAATGTTTACAGGTACATCATAAACATAGTGTCAGCAAAACTGTCAATGTAAAAATTAAGATAATGGCACAAATGTGATTAATTGCTGCTATTTTTCTTGTTACTTTTGTTTTGCACAGATATATTTTGTATTCTACAGACTCTCAAACAATAATATTCTTTGATTTTTGTTTGTTTTCTTAAGGAATAAAGTGGAGGCTTTTAGATGGGTGGTCAAATTTTTTGTAACTACAGTGGAACCTCCATAACTCGAAATCCAAGGGGCGCAATTATTAGTTCAAGTTATAGAAAATACGAGTTATGGAAAATTACATGCGATTAGTATATCAAGTGTAAGGGGGCGCAATAAATTTCAAGTTGAAGAGAAATTGTTACAGAAGTTTGACTTATGGAAGCTCCACTGTATTTCAATTTCACCCTGAATGTATTTTGTTCTTGATTTTTACAATCTTTCCAAGAGGCTCATTTCACAATTTTTAATTTTATGTGCATCTAAAAGTTCATTATAAGTAGGGTCTAAATTATTTTTTTCAATTTTTTTAAACCATAGAAACACGGAAAAATAAATTAATAAAGTTAGATTTTTGATGGTAGCTGACGTCATTGACCATCACAGCTGCAGCCACTAGAAAGCCAGAATGTTTAAATCTCTTTGTAACCTAACCTAACATAACCTTCAAATTATTGTGTGTTGCGATTGTGTTGTGTGTTTCTCATTTTGTTTAATCATTATTCTAATAATTACATTTAAAAAATAAAAGTGTAGGTTTCCTAAAGAGGATTGGGATAATTTTTCACAAATTTATGTAGAAATAATTAACAACAAGCAATAACCTGAATGGAGTTTTTAAGCACAACGTTTAAATTTAATCGTAATCTTTTATTTAATACTATTTAAAAGTGAAAATGATTTTAATAATACAAAGTAATAGCCTTGATTTAATGTAAAATTCATGGCATAACAAAATTTATATATTTGACATGTGCAGCAAGCCCATTGGGGGCTTTGAACTGAATTTTTAATTTTTAAGTTAATAAGATATTCAGATTCAAATGCCTTGCTTACTACCTACCCATATTACCCACATTAGTTTTACCTTTTATATTTAAAGTTAATGCGTTCGACTAGAATAGTATCTCACTTTTCCTACATGACAAACCAATTGTTGTGACACATTTTTCTGTTTGTTGTTTCTGAAATTAACAGGCCTACTTTATGAAACATCAGTAAAATAACGATATGGTCAACGAATGAGAGTCATACATTGTACTTTAAAAAGACATTCCCCAGATATTCAGGATGATTCACCAGTGGTGCAACAAACATTGTTGTACCTGGAAGATTGATTTTTTTCCACAGATTTCTGATGACTTCCATGAACCAGGAAGTGTAGTGTTTATTTTAAAAGAGTTGCAACTGTGATACTGTGGTGACCATTGTCAATTTGTAATTACAACTGAAGAAATATGTCTGGCAGTTTTTTTAGATAAACTACAGTGCTTTCTGAACTGTTCTTTGGATATAAAAGAAAGTATCATTAGTATCACAGAGATATGTACCTGTTTTTCTGCTGTGTTGTCTAATTGTAAAAAGCCAATTCCTTGCTTTTGGAACTCACCGACCTACACAACTTTCCCATTTCACCAAAATCTTGCAAAATTTGCATTTCTAGTTTTGTTGCTTTTCACAGATTATCTTTTTGCAATCATTACGAATAATGAGTGCTCTAAGAAGAAGAACTAGTGTTCTTTTAACAATAAAATTTAATAATGAAAATAGTACATAAAGAAAGTCATTAATCTATTGATTATCGGTAAAATAACTAAAAAGTGGATGATATATTGTAATAATCATAAAGTTCCATTTGAATATTGTAAGCAGTTTTCAAGTTGTAATGTTCTCAGATATCACCAAATTCTGTTTTACTCAAAGATCTTATGATGGGGTATGTTCAGAATAAACACTGGATAAAGTATGACCTAACCTATGATTTGTGTATTTTGGTTTCCTTTTTGTTTACGGGTCAGATAATTCTTAACTCACTATCAAGATGGGCAAGCATTTGTTAACCCAATGCTTGCACGATTTTTATTCTGAACAAAGAATTTAAAAAATCTATTTTTTATCCTAAACAGCAAGATTAACGTCTGGTATTTATTCTACACATACCTGTGAGAAAGATGTTAAGGTAAGATCTCAAAACTAACAGAATTATTCATTTTTGTAGTGACATAACAAATCTTATCAATTACTAGAATGTTGAAACAAGGAAATTCATCTAGTTAGTGTTTCTCTTTATACTATTGTATCAATGGAAGAAAATTGACTTATCTGTTGGAATAATAATAAATAATATATAAAATGCTAAATGTGCTCAGTTAGGCTATGGTATAAAATTAAAATTACTATTAAACAAGAAAGTTAAGCAACTTTTTTTTAAGCATTAAGGAAATAAAATAATATATTTACACATAGACTGATAAACATGAAAAATTGATTTTAGATTCTTTTATTATTATTTATTAATAATAATAACTGTGTAGGCCAAACCACCTGCTGTAGTTGGGCGTCAGCGTTTCAAAGAATTACGACAGAGATTACAAACAGACGATGAAGATTATCAAGGCAATAATTTAACACCTCCTGATAGCCAGACATCATCAGTTGAAGGTGTTTTTGCAGCTTCCAGTCGTACATCTCATCCATTTAGAATAATTGAACATGATGCTGTTAGTTTACAAAGTATAAATTCGTTGAGTAGGGGTGGAAGAATTTTAGGAAACATTGTTGACAGTATGTTTAATCGAAAAAACTTCATTTAGTTAAAAGAATCTTAAAAATTATATTTTAGATATCAGTGATGGTCAGGGAAACAAAAAGATTCCTTCTGCATCTACATTATCGATTAGTTCACATGAGTCTGGATCTACTCCAAGCTCAAAAGAAATATCCCAATATCCCAGTAGTACCACACTTTCAGAAACCAATATTACTGAAAAGTCTCAATGTCTTCCTCTTCAAGAACCTGACGTAATTGCTAGCACAAAACCTTCATGTTCTGTTTTAAAATCTACAACTAGTTCCCAGTCTCATTTATCATCTAAGCTTGATATTCCAATTGCTCCACCTCGTAGAAAGAAAAAAGTAAAGAGTGCTATATCATCACTTTCTTTAACTGTAAGTTAATGAATAAATAATAACGGGAAGATATTATAAATAAATAACAGCTTGATGTGTTTAAGGGTACTTCAACAACTACTTTTACTTCATCCTGCTTAGCAAGTCCAGCTAGTACAATAGAATCACTTACTAAAGAATTTGAAGATTCTTTAGATAAACTGCCAAATTCAAAATCAAAATTGACACCATCAGACAAAAGTTCAGAATCTTCAAAATCAAGTACAATTCGATCAGTTCATTCATTGGATATTAAACAAGCTATTAAAGGGCAGTATGTTGTCAAACCTCAAGATGATGACAAATCAAAAGCAGAAGGACCATCTCTGGAGGAAATTGAAAGACTCAAATGTGAACTACTTTCAGCAGATAATGAAGCACCACCTCTAAGTAGTCCTCGGAGTTCTGCTGGTCGTAGTAGTATTGGCCATTACAGTTTGGGCCCTCATAGGTATGTAAATTCATTTTATGATCAGAGATCTATAACAATCAAGTGGGTTGGATTGGTCCAATTTGGCTTCAGAGTTTGTGGACATAATCTTTCTACAGCTTTAAAATTGGTTTAAAAAATTAATCATTTGATAGTCTTCTCTCAGATAGAAAATAGAACCAAGAACTGATTATGATTGATGTGAAAGTCAGTGTTGTCCAGGTTTAGCACTTTGGTGCTGATAATGCACTTTTGCTTTAATTGTTACAAGGCTACGTGAATTACATATTTTTTTATTTGGCAAAAGGTTAGGATTTTGGATTTTGGCCCTACTTAATCCCCAGACTGGTTTGGCTTTGGAGTCTCTAGACTCTTAGTCCCCCAGGCCAGTCTAATTGCAATCAAGCTTGAACTGGGGTAATGATACCATGTTATGTCTTTAGTTTTTATCTTTTGTTCAGGGGAACCAAACAGTCAATATCAAGAGATTCAAAAGAACGAAGAAAATCAGCCGGAGATGAAAACATGTTGCGACAATTAAATATATATGTAAGAACTCGTACAGATTCAGGAAAGCAGCTTTCAGATAAAGAAATACTGGAACAAGTGACTGTTTTAAACTTGGATACGGGTGAACGTGTTCCTTTAAGTATTGCTGAAGAGAAGCTGCCGCAATGTATTAATCCTTTATCTCTTCATATTATGCGGTTAACTTCAGAATATGTAAGTAATTCTAGTCTTGAGAAAGAAAAGGAATCAGATGAAGAGAGCATTGGTAATAAGAAGACTGAAATACCATTGGGTGATGATAATGATGTTGAAGTTGGCCGAGTACGTAAAAGGACAGCTAAGCTAAAGAGGCTATTGGGATCAACTGTTAAGAAAACTATGCATAAAGCTAAAAGTATTGCTCAAGAAATGTCTCACGCTCGTCATAAAGAGGATGTTATGGATATAGTTGATGAAGTAAATCCTGGTGAACAAAATATTAAATTAAAGGTATTTGCATATGAAGAAGTTCTTAATTTCATATAACACTGTTTGAATTTTAGGCTTCTAATTCACATAAAGGTCCATATGAACTTGAAAATATTCAACATGTTCAAGAATTGAAGGGTGAACATGAAGGACCAATTTGGTGTATGAAGTTTTCTTGTTGTGGTCGCTTACTTGCTACTGCAGGCCAAGATAAAGTCCTCAGAATTTGGGTTGTTAAAAATGCATTCCAGTTTTTCCAAGTAAGTTACAGCTAAATAGCACTTACTTTATTACATTATATTATCATTACAGGATATGAGATCAAAATACAACGCTGAAAAAGTATCTCCAACACCTTCTCAGGAATCTCTAGTCTCACATCAATCTGCTGATGAACATAGTATGATGGCAGAAGCTTTAAAAGCAGATGAAGGAAGCAAGCATATATTTGTTTCAAAACCATTCTGTACATATTCAGGTCATACTTCGGATTTGTTAGATGTCTCATGGTCTAAGAATTATTTTATATTGTCTTCCTCGATGGATAAGACTGTTAGACTATGGCATATTTCAAGAAAAGAGTGTCTGTGTTGTTTTCAACATATTGACTTTGTAACTGCCATTGTATTTCATCCAAGAGATGATAGGTATTTTCTTAGTGGTTCCTTAGATGGAAAATTAAGGTTGTGGAATATTCCTGATAAAAAGGTTTGTATACATTTTGGAGCTTTAATTGTAAAAATAAAATTGGTGCAATTCTAGGTTGCTGTGTGGAATGAAGTTGAAGGCACTTCCAAATTAATAACAGCTGCAAATTTCTGCCAGAATGGAAAATTTGCAGTAGTTGGTTCATATGATGGACGATGTATATTTTATAATACAGATCAGTTAAAATACCACACACAGATACATGTAAGATCTACTAGAGGTAGAAATGCCACTGGTAGAAAGATTAGTGGGATAGAACCCATGCCAGGTGAAGATAAGATTTTGGTAACATCAAATGATAGTCGTATTAGATTATATGATTTAAGAGATTTGAATTTATCATGCAAGTATAAAGGTTATGTAAATGTAAGCAGTCAAATCAAAGCAAGCTTTAGTCATGATGGGAAATACATTGTTAGTGGATCAGAAAATAGAGACATTTATGTGTGGAAAACAAACCATGATTATTCTAAATTTTCTTCCGTTAGACGAGACCGTAATGATTTTTGGGAAGCAATTAAGGCACATAATGCAGTTGTCACTTGTGCTATATTTGCGCCAAACCCAGATGATATTATCAAGATGGTAGACGAACAAAATAAAAATGAAGAGCAAGTAGAAAAGGTATGATTTAGAATTTTAAAACTTTAATATCTTTAATTAATTATAATTATTTTGGTGGATGTTCTGATTCACAGAGATACATTATAATAGTAGCCCTGTCTACTTTAAATAAATAATAGAATGGAATACTACTTCAAATGGTATTATTACTTTTTGAAATGAGCAAGTCTTGGATGTATTAATAAATTTGTTCTTATTTAATAGCTCATAATTATTCTGTACTTTTAGGTAGAAGATCCAATGGTTGAACAGCACACCAAAGGTTGTGGGGGTCATGTACTGGTATCTGCAGATTTTAATGGTTGCATAAAAGTTTTTATCAACAAAATGAAACCAAAACATAGTTCCCTACCAGCATCAGCATTAGCATAAGAATCCCATCATTAGCAAACTATAATTGTTTAATTCAAACTTGTTACATGCAGAATGACTGCAAACTATCAAATGCATTAGTATATTAAACAGAAAAGATAATTAAAAAGTGTCCATGTATCTATTAATAGATGTCCACATATGCAAAAAAAACAAAATCTAAATGTGAATGTTACCGTTACTCAATGATGTTATAAAAAATAACTGCAAATTACTGTTCTGAATTTGTAAATCTTTATGTAAGCTGCAGACTGTTAAACATAACAATTGTATTTTATGTTAGCAATAATAATTTATTTTAGAGATCATCGCTGTTATAAACAGTGTTGTGTAAAAAGATCGATGATGGTAAGAGAAAAGAGAAGTAGTATATATCAAAAATAACAAAATTAATTAAATCAAAATTTTAGATAATACTTTTTTATGATAATTTATTAATTTGTTGCCTATAGACTTTTTTTATGATATTGTCCATTTAACAATTGTGATTTCTTAGGGTTCAAATAAAATTGTGATGATATAAAATACAAAATATGTTGCTTGTAGATAAATTAGTTTTTAGACACTTGATAGTGGGTTTATTATATGCACATATTAGAATAGTGCACATTTTAATAGACACGTTTAATAATTAATCTATACAATAAAAACAAAATGTAATATCATACTATATCATAATTTACAATTTTATTTGTTCCTTTAGTACCTAACTTTAGTCTACAAGATATTAAATTTTATAAAATCAATTTTACTGTGGTATTAAACTGTTGCAGATAAAGATGTGTTTTATTTTTTATTTTAATGCAATGAGCTTGTTTAGCATTTTTTAAAATTAATTTTATATCTTTAAATACTAATGAATAATGATGGGATTGATATTTGCAATAAAATAATCACATGGGCTTCCAGGACTTACCTGTGACTCATCCTAAAACTTTTACTCATCTGCAGGACTGGACAAAATACTTTATATTATGTATTTGAAATATAAAATGCTTTTGGGTAGCATATTTGGAATACAAATACAAAATACCTCATCAAAATAATATACAGAGTGAGTCATAATTAGGTTTAAAAAATTAAAGTGAAGCTTCTTTAGTCTGAAATAAAGGAATTAACTGAATATACCCTACTACCAAAATGCTTCCTTAGTAAGCTACAGGGTGTCGAAGAATACTTTTATTTCATGCAAAATACATCAAACTAAAAATTAGGAAACGGTGTCAAAGTTTAATTAAAAACAAGAAATTTTGGCACTCGGTTGTTAAAAATAGTGCACTTTAGAGAAATAGTTATAGGGCAAATTAAGTTTAATTTCTGTGCAGGAATGTGATGCATATGACATTCTGGTCTTGAGACTTACTATAGGACATTGAATTGGAGAAATTTTGAAAAATCCAAATTTACAAGAAAATTATGCATTCTACAGGAACAATGGAAGAGTGACTTTTTTCCAAATCAATTGTTAATTTCAAAAACAAGAATTTCTAATTTTTCAGTGGTGTGACAATTTTCTTTAGGGTAATGAGCTAGCCCCTCCCTACTTGAGTCTCTGATAAGGATAGCAGGCTACTACTTATGTAGAATGGTACACATACAACAGGTATATACAAAATATAATTCCAACATCTCATTGAAAGAACAAGAGATTTTAAATTCAACTTTAATATCCTGTATCTCGGAGCTGGTGGACTTTAGTATATAGGTAAGCTGGATTAAATTGTTTTAATTTGGCTCAGGAATCTACTGTCAACGTTTGTCTATTATTTTCGAGGACACCCTGTATATTATATCTAAAACTAAAAAAGATATCAAAAACCACGGATAACAGAAAAAGACAGTCAACTGACTGGACGGAACTTAAAGAAATTGTTTGTTTGCACACGATGTTTTATGATGGTGTATCTTGTTCTGTTTTGTATAGAAGTATACATTATCAATTCACGCAAAGTTGATAGTAATAAATATGAATCGATCAAAGCTGAGTTTACACGGGATTTTAAGTAAAGGAGTTTCCCTAGATAAAACGTAGTTTCCAAATCTCGTGACACGCGACCTTCGATGGGCAGAAGACAAATTTTAGCAAAACGATCCTACAGTTCAAACTAAAAACGTTGCTAATCGTTATGCGTCATTCTTGTCTAAGCTGTTGGTACGTTGAGTTGTCAAGTTGTTTGCCTTTTGTTTGTTAGTGGTACAGAGTTTTTGCCATTCGTTGATGCTATTGATAATTTGAAACAATTTTATTCTCCTTCAAAACAAAACTGAACCTAACCCAAAATATCCACTAACGTAAGAGCGAATGTTTTTGGAAAGGTATGATTTTTACAATTTTCTTTCTTTTTCTTGTGCAGTAACACAGATTAAATAAAGGTCAGATATTTCACTTCGACAAATTTGTGGATTCTATTGCTCTCTCTCTCTCTCTCTCTCTCTCTCTCTCTCTCTCTCTCTTGCACTTTTCATAAAACGTGCGTAAAAGAGTAGGGGTGATAAGCTCTCAGAGCTGCAAATGTAAATGTGCAGAGACAAAAGATGGGAACATTGGTGGAATAGGGAGTGAAATATCTGACCTTTATTTAATCTGTGGCAGTAAGATCCGCCTTTTGCGCATTTTGCGTATCACGAGATTTGGAAACTGCAATACGATTTAATTTTCTATGTTTTTATGGTTAGGTTTTTGATATATGAATGAATGAATGATATATACCTGACATTTTATATTAGAAATCTGAAAACTAATGTCAGTGTCAAATGATATTATTATACGTAAATCAGCATCATGAGAACAAGCATGCAGTTTGACCAATCAGAACGTCGACTATGTAACAATCAAGCAACTATGTTTTTAATTTTACAATCAAGCTTCAAAGAATGAATTATAGTTAGATGCTTTTGTTTTCCAGAAATGTAACATGTACATACAATTTATGTCTTTTCAAGGCCTTGGAAATCACAAGGCATTTTATATTCCCCATAAATTTAAAAGTTAAGTTGAACATCGCCTTTTTACCGTTAGACTTAATTAGTACTGATATATGAACCATACACATCAACATATTAAGTTACCGTTTAAATTATTCTGCCAGTGTTTATGGAATGAGTATTACTACAGATTATAGAGAGGAACCAGATGTTTCACTTGGTGTCGACGGCTTTGATGTCAGTAGTAAATGTTCGTCACTGCGCACATCCCCACGTTTTTTTCCGCCAAAAGCGTTTGCGTCATCTGACTATACACAGATGACACTTACCAGTGTTGGGTATATAAACGGGTGAAAACGCTGGATCTAAGATAAATATATACTTACAATTTTTATCGTATACAAAAAACAAAAGATAAATTTTAAAATGAAGGTTACTGTTAGATTGTAATTTGTATACAGAATTCTTAAAATGAAATCGATATGAATATACAATGCTACTCATAACTAAAAACACGCCACTACTGCTCAGCAGCTTAGCATACGCACGGCTATTGCAATCCCTACGAGTTTTTAGAGAAAGACAGAGTATCGGTCAGAGAAAAACATTTAAAAGTGAAACACTTGGTTCCTTTCTATACTCTGTGCTATTACTTTGAAGGGAGAACATCGGGAAGTGGGATAGATTGAGGACTACGCTGACGTATACCCTTGGCTGGAGGCCAAATCACGCCAAATCAGTCGACTTACATCAAGCTCCGCCCAATATATCTATTGCTTCTTTTCTATTATTTGTGCTCACAGTCACTATCAGAGAGCAACTGGTGTTACCAAAATCCTGAAAAAAGATTGTACAGAAAAGTTCAAATTGAACCAAGATCAAGGATGACAACGAATGCATCCGCGTACTGAATTTGCCCTACTCTCCTCTACCTTCATTTGTTTTGTATCCAAAATACACATTAAAACAATTGATATGTGTTCATTATACTATTTGGTACTAAAGCAAGATATTTTGTGCTATAACTTGGGACCAAGTAAGCCGATTTCAATTTTGTTTTCATTAAAATATTGCTATTATTATCCTCATTTTAACGAGGTATGGCAAGTGAGGGGTTACTATTTAAGATTTGTTAATCGAAGTGAATGGGACTTAGAAATTAGGTGAAAGAGAATAACTTATTACAGCTTTTTGCTTATCCCTCCAAACGGTTTTGAGTGACTTTTGATATCTTTTTTAGTTTCAGACATATAACCCCCTTGTACATACCTTGTATGTAAGTATTGTTTTTTCTGAATGAAATTTTTTTATTGATAATTTCTGAATGCAAGTATTTTGCCCTAATAACTAAATAAACGCCCACTTTGAAGATTTTGGAATTGCGTAGGCTTACACAGAAATAAATTGTCATTAAAGTAAAATTTGTTTAATCAAGATCCGTTGGATAATTTTTGAAATATGAGCTTTCAATGTGGGGGGTCAGGACGTTTCACTCGGATCATAGATGTTCCTTAAAAATCAGTTACGCATAAATCCAAATTGTAGAGCTGTGCACCAAAGAACTCATCAAGAGTTTGAAGGTTTTTTTTCACCTTCGAAATAAAAAACGTAATAATGTATTACTTAGAGAAGGCAGTGTGACTCATCGATGCAGAAACATAAAACTGTTCGGTCGAGTTCATTTCGCAAATCGGCGTGTGCTACGCATTGCATTGACGTTCGTCTGTTTGAACATGTGTTTGCAATTCGCTCTTCTGTCTTGTTTTGTTTGTGATACGCCTATGGCGACATACATTCGCGTCGATTTTGATGATTCACTCTGCCTTCTCTAACTGATACACATTTTTACCTTGCAATATCAAATCCCAAAATCTCAGAATTTCAAAATAACAGTCTTTGTTCAGCCATTTCTACTACATAAGTCAAGATTCGATCTTCTATTCTCTGGGTATGAAATTCTAGAGAAAAAGATAGATACTCTTTTAGTGGCCTTTTTAGTACAATTTCTTACAAAAGATGTCTGCTATAGATATAGAATACTCGATAAAAAAATTACTGGAGTTAGTGCCTTTGATAATATTTTCTTTTCTATATCTAACACAATAAATTTCATCTTAATTACAAGCTTTCATTGTGAGAGAATGAATTTTAAGAAAAACAGAT
This sequence comes from Ignelater luminosus, assembly GCA_011009095.1. Taxonomy (NCBI): domain Eukaryota; kingdom Metazoa; phylum Arthropoda; class Insecta; order Coleoptera; family Elateridae; genus Ignelater; species Ignelater luminosus. The sequence goes on along the minus strand of VTPC01006839.1, from coordinate 38,187 downwards.
CACTGACACCCTCCCCCCTTTCCTACCTTTAAAGCAAACAAAGGTCTCCTTTAGAATAACCGATAACGCAAGGTCTGGTATGAGATTTTGAAAGAAAAACGTTACTCATCTCTTGTGTAGTTTTCTTGGGATTAAACTTCACATTTCTCTGATATAAAATTCTTGCGAAAAACATATTTCTGGCGTGGTTGACTTGGTAACACCTTTTTCTCCATATCTAACAAAATAGATTTTGCTTAAATTTGATTCCCAATTTTCAAAATATGAAATTCCAAAACTAACCGCTGGTCGACCATTCTTATCAGTTACCAAAGAGTCTCGTCTAACTTTGATTTCTCATTTTCTAGATGCGAAATCCTAGAAGGAAAATTCAGCCATTTTGGTAGTTTTTCTCTACTATTTTTGACAAAAGCAGTATTTCTTTTAGATATGACCCAAGTTTCCGTTCTCAAGACAGAATTTCTAAGAAATTGATTGTATTGACTACGTACTCTTTCCAGGGATAGAATTGGTATCGTAATAAGTAAATTTCGTATATGATAAGCTTTGCAAACGTAATTCTTAATTATGAGTTAAAAGTAGTGTTCTTCAACTGAGGATTATACTGTTTGCAATACCTATATCTGTTATTAAAAACAAGTTTACGATAAAACTTTTATAATCGTTTTAGTGTTTTTTCTGACTAACCGCTCTCCAACTGTTATTCAATAACCGCTAGATTGTGACAAAATACGTAACTATAATATAAAGTGCAAGAAAGAATCTATTACTAGTACACAATTGCAATGTTTTTCTTTTTTAAGGAACATTTCGCGAAGACCAGCCAAAACTTGTCTCATTGAACGGCTTACCATATAAATAAACTTACCCTTACTATCTTCTGCAAACTTTAAATAGTGATATTATTAAAGCTGCTTTTATAGCTCTGCACTGTTAATATTACTAATATTATACTAAATATGCATTTTCACTTTATAATATCTACAAACTTTTGAGTCAATACAAGACTAATGGAATTTTATTTTACAATTTTCAAATATGTTCAGTATGAATGCAAATGCATGTAAGTTGTAAATAGAAGTAATTACGTGCAAAAAGCATCTATTAGTTTGTATTTTCTTTTATTTTGTACCTATTCAATAAAAACTACATAAAGTACTGTAATATTACAGAATCACACAGCACGTTATATACTAGGTATTATACAAAATAAACCATTCAGTTAACAGATTATAAAACAGTTTTAGAAAACTAAAGCTTTGGATAATTACATTTAATTAGTTAAACGAGCTACATTAAGTATTACCTATACATACTACATAATTTGTGATCATTCTAATACTCCACCTGTTTCCACAAAATAGTTTTTCCCACAGCCTTCACATGTTTGGCAACGTAAATTATGCCAAAGTTGGCTGAACTAGAGCAATTTCTTTTTAAAATACTGTGACCTCTTTCCAGTTACTATTAATTGAAGATGAAATTTTTTAAGCTAAATACATACATTGGAAATTGTAGACCATACTTCTAAAAACTGTAACGAAACCTTCTTCCGTTGCCTCGTTTTTGATAAAAATGTGGTAAATCAAGTGAATTATGTTGCATGCAACCATTATTATATGGAAGTCCATCATGAATATGGCTGGTTCGAAAATCTTCGTTATTATGTGGACAGTAATGAAAATCACGTACTGTTCCATATTGCCTTACAAGAGGACAAGTAACTACTCCAGATGTATTTTGAAATTGATGACTGTTATAAATAACAGCTGACTCTCCATTTTTTAGACAATACTCGCATGATCTGAATCGCGACCTTTCTATATTTTCAGCATCGATATTCTCGCTCATTTGAAATGTAGAAGACAAATTAATACCTCTAAGAGTTTCCCTGATATAATCCATATCAGGAGAATCTTCATACGAATAAGAATTATACCTGAAAGGTAAAGGTTGACCATGATGAGGATAATAACGTGAATACCTATATGGAACTTCGTGTGCTGTGCAAGGAATATATCGATAGCCATTCAAACGATACATGTCATCACAGTCTTCAAAACTTGAGTCTGTAGATTCACAATTTGTTTCATGGCAGTATTTACAATCTGTATGAGGAAAATTAGCTCTTGGTCTTTGTGATCTTTTATTGCAACTACTTTGACAATATTTGCAATCCGTGTGAGAAAAAGGCCCTTGCGTAATTCCACTAGCAGTCATTTGACATCTTTTGCAATACGGATGAGAAATGCCACTCTTTGGTACGAGATGTTGAATACTTACATCATTTGAACAATACACGCATTTAATATGCGTTTGAAAACATTTCTGAGCTTCTCTTATTTCGCTGCTATGAATTCTATTAATGTACCAACAGAACTTGCACCTTATATTAGTAAATCCATCTCCAAAAGTTGATTCGCCATTCTTGCGATGTTTCGAATGAAGTTTACAAGTTTCATTTTCATCTGAGTGATCACACATATTTTTGTTGTTAGTTTCATCACAACAATTATTGCATGGGTTTTCTTTGTGATTTTCTTTTACTTCATAATTAACATGATGGTCACATGAGGTTTCTTGTCTGTTAATATTGGATTTACTTTGATTTGTTTCGCGATTATCCGAGTTGTCGCAACAATTTACGGCTGTTCCATTTTTCATAGACCTCTTGGTGCGAAACTGACAATAAGACATATTAATGAATGCTTGGAAAAAACATTTTTCTGTTATTTATTCGAATTAGGAAGGATACTGATTCATTTGCAGAACCTAATTTTTCTGGTTTTGCGTTTCCATTGCCCTAGAAGCAAAATATTATATGTCAATATTAACTGTATATGGTTAAAATGTTATTTAGATTTTTCTCCTATATTTAGAAGACGTCTCTTTTCATACATTTTGTATATATAGTATAAGCAAAATTTAAACGTTACAAACAAAAATAAACGAATATGAAAAGTAGAATTAAAGCTGATGAATTAAAGATAGAAATTAACAATAATGGAGATGGGAGTCAATAACAAAAAGTTAGAAACAAAATGATAGTAACTACACAGTATAATGTTGCTACAGAAAACAGTAGGTATAGGTACAGTAAAATAAATGAGAAAAGTATGCACAGTGTGTCCATTTTGTCTCTCTAAATCGCTTGTAGCTAGATATTTAAAATTGGGAATTTTATTAACTTTACTTAATATTAACAGAAACTACGATATTGGTTCACTAAAAACATTATTACTTGATTACACAGCAGATTGTAGGGACGGACAGAGAAATACAATAAGCACAGTGTATTTATATTGGTCTAATAGTTAATTAGCTCGGGTCTAGAATACACTCCTCAGTAACTGTAAATACGATATCTGGAGCCTTTTGAAACGTTAAGAAAGAATAATCAAAATAATAAGGAAATTTTCTTAACCATTTAAAGAATGATTTGTAGTGGTTACTAGTAGTGTTCTTCGTCCCTTGAAAAAATATTGTTGATAGATATGTAATTGACTGATTACATGATGTCTATTAATCGTGGTCGAAAAATCCAGTTTCCCTTTCGAACAGGACCAGATCGGGCTGCATTTATTATTCTTTAAACATAGACAAAGAAAAGACAGTAGCAGGAATACCAAAGATAATAGAAAAATAAAATTTTGGTTGGGTATTTCAGCTTCAAAACAAACAAAACCAACGAGAGGAAATACGCGCACGTATTCTTAGGATAGAGTTTTAAAAAGTCAGCTAACATCACACTCAGCAAAAATATCTGCAAATTAGTGATAACTGATAAGATCTGAAATAAAATCATGGTAATAATTGGCAGTAGTCTTTGACACTTCCACAAATAGAGATAGAGACAAGATTTGACTTAAGATTTAAAATAAATGCAAAACATTGAAATTATACTTCAGGTGATAGCGTTTTCAACTATCTTCGGAATGTCTCGGTTTTGACCTTTCATTCTCCCCCCTTTATGAAGGTCTCATCTAGATGAGGAAGGCGCTAAAACTAGCGAAAATTCTTTCGATTTTTCTTTGAACCTCAAGTTAAGTATTAAGATCAAATATAAATGTCACCAATCTAAAAGTTACATGATAGAATCTAGAACAATTCCAGGAAAACAAAATATTTCGTATGATTTTCTGATTCAAGATAGGGTTGAGAAAAAGTCACTTTTATGTTTTGTCTAGGCCAGTTGTCAAAACTGGTTTAAACTGCCCAAAAACGGTCAAGACTGGCCAGGATCTCGTTTCAACGTCTGTATATTGTAATTCTTTTATGTTTTTTCATAAAAGTAAAAAGTAGGTAATTAATTTATTGTGAGTTCTAATTAATATAAAATGCCACAGTTTTGATATTTCTAATCAACTGACGACGATACATACAAGTTACGGTAGCATTTTCAATACCCACGCATTACTTCCGCATTCCACGTGCGTGCGCATGTGCACTCAGCACACTTGTCCCATATTGTAATATGAGTTTTAGATTATTTTTAATAATTTTGTAATTGTTTATTTTTCGTTATTTTTTCTGGTTGCGAGTTTCTTTCTAATTTTGTCTTTTATTTACATTTTAAGGTAATAAATAATGCTCAAGTTAAAATGTATGTTAATGTTCCTGTTTCACAAGTAATCTATTATTTTGTGATTTTATGTCAATAAAGAGATCTCAGTTAAAACTATATAATCTCATTAATGCTTGTAGAACGGGTATGCAATTAAAGCTTAAATATTTGTGAAGAATTTCGAAAAATTTAGTTTTGACCAGGACGCGGACGGTTTAAATCGGTTAGAATCACCAGTTAAAACCATCCAGGTTAAAATTAGCGCAATTCTGATTCAAGGAGAAAAAGGAAGTTGAAAATAAAAAAAAAAAGTTTTCGAGAATTTTAAAATTTTTGGTACCACAGTTTTGGACTAATTCCTATTCCTTAGAAATTGAGATTTTAAAATGGGACTTCTGATCATATAGACATATATAAAAATTAATTTAGAGTACACTGTAATTTTGGACTAAATACTATTCATTGGAGCATAAACCATATTTCGGATAGACCTATAATATAAAAAAAACTCGAAAACTACTTCCTATGAAAAATGTAGTAAAACTACATGGAATGAAAACGAACAATGGACACTGCTGTAATCTTGGTCCATTTACTCAAAGCAGCAGATAAGCCATATTTGAAATTAATCCCAAAGGCGAGAAAAATGCGAAAGCTAACCCGTATGACAAATGACAAAAAGTTAAATGCGAAAAAATGAAAAAAAGACTGTTATAATCTTTAACTAATTAAAGAGTATAAGTATGTATTATCTTTCTCAGATAGCCCATGTTATTTTATTCAACAAAAAGTTATTAAGTATTGAAATGTACGTACTTCTTTAAGTTTTTATTGAATTTATGTGTATTTCACAACCGGTTTCGACGCTAGGTCATCCTCAGGTGAAAATATATAAATAAAAAATAGACAATTTTCACCTGAAGATGACTTAGTGTCGAAACCGGTTGTGAAAAACACAAAAAATCCAATAAAAACTTATGGAAATACGTACATTTCAATACTTAAATATAATACCTTAAGCAATGGATCTACAACATATAATAAGTTATTATTTTTGTTGTAATATACTTATACATCACCTTCAGTTTATCTTTTATATTTTTTGTCTACACTTCTTATTATATTTGGTTTTAAAAGAACCTCAAAATCTTCTCTGGCAAATATTTAATAAACCGTAGCTTATGCGGAAGAAACAAAAACGAACCAAAAATAAGTTTTGAAAAAAGCAATTTTGTTTATATGTAACTAATTAACACATCCTATAAACAGTTACTTGAAAACTCAATAATAAGTCTAGCATATTGGACATACTGCAGTGTATCACTGTTACTTGTTAGCTATATTTATATGATTGTAAAATACCCTAAATAAAACTATAAACGAGATTTAAAATAAAGTCATAAAACATTTCAATTATCAGCACACCTCACGTTGTACCTGCTGATTAAAATAAATTCATCTTTAAACATTTCTTTTGAATAGATTAAGCATGGTTATTAATGTTACATTAACAATATTTCTAAACATAATGGAAAGCTTACAGAAGGCATACAATACCCTCCTTATTTTAGGGGAACTTTATCGTAGGGTAGTTGAACATGACTCATCATTAAAGCAATAATTACGATCTACTTAGCGATCTTTTCATTAAAATATTGACATCTTAATAAGAAAGCTTCAGGTATTACATTATTGCTTTATAGTTACTTTATAGGTGTAGGAATTATAATAATTTTAAATGCCTATACTTTCCAATAATTTTAACTTTGAAAAAGAAAATAAAACTAAAACAACTGTAATTAAATTACAAAACTAGACCGATTGGCCAAAATTACCCATAGCAAATTTTTCTTACCTTTACAGATAATAGCACTTTATAACTAAGAAAATTAAATGCAAACTATAGCGCGCACCGTTTGTCGTCAGTGAGTTGTTCTAGACTATGTCTTTTTCGGTAAAATGTAATGTGAGCATAAATAATACCTCGCTTGTTAAATCAATATCACTATCTCCACCATCAATTATTCTATAGTACCAAGATAATGTTTTTTATCTTGCTCTTAAAATCAACTAATTCGACTGTTCCACACGCAGAGTTTTTAAATGACTTTTGTATTTTTTTTATAGCTACAACTAATATTCTTCCAGACACCTAATACAGTTTAGCAAATAATAGATAATTAAATAAATAATTGCTAAATTGTTAAATTATTTATTTTTAGATTTGTTCAGAAGTAAATACGATATGTGATTATTCAAAGTTTTCTTATGAAGTTTATGTTGTCCCAAACTAGTTGAGTCTCAAACTTTATGTTGAGCGCAACAAGTTTGACAAACACTAGAAAGAGGTGCGAATGCTGAAATATTAATGTCACTAACGTAAGAAAAGTACATGTAACTATTTATCGTATAAAAGGGCGTTTTAAATATTGTTAGAAAGCAAATTTTTTAAATCTGAGTTGGTCTATAAGTAAGTACTTAGACAAACAAATCACATTCATCATTGGCACCGGAATAGAATTCAACTTTATGTCTCCTTCATTCCTAGTGTCCAAAACATGATCAAAAATAAATTTTTAGACACCACAAAAATTCTTGGAAATATCTCCTAATCAAGACTCAGATGTAAAAAATATTTTGAGTTAGAAATTTTGTATGTACTACTTTAATTGGAATTAACCAACATGTAGATTTTTCTTGAAGTCATGTAAGCTTGTGATACTTATTTTCAAAGCACATTTTTAGGAACAAACACAAACTTATAGAAAAACTTATTTCATGTTATTGTTTCAATTCTGGAAGAGACGTACACTAAGATATTTAGTGCGCCCAAGTGTGCTTAACAAAACAGTTTCAATTTTTCTTACAAGAAAACATTCAGGGTGTGATATCAAAAATTATAATATTTGTATATGCGCATGATAGATCTGTGTTGATTTTTAACTCGAGCTATATCTCTCAAAATTTTAAAAAGACTCAAAATTCAAAATAAATTCAGAGCTTGTGCATTTTCAACTAAACTGTTTGATCCCAGGAATGGTAAATCAGAATTAAAACAGTAATCAGCCTAAGATGTTTTACTTAAAATGACGACCAAAACTTTCAAGAACTTCTATTCATTTTTTGTAACAACCAATCTTCCATATCATTTTCAAATTACCGTATTTGCAGAAAAGTCCTTAGACTTTGAGAATCTTCAAACATATCATGTTACCGACAGCGCGAAGCGGCATTAAATCGGCAAAATAATCACGGCCTTTTACCAAAAAGGTACGTCATCTAATGAGTTAAACAATATTTTAAACGTTTTGTAGTGAGACATGACAGAAATTGAAGTTAATATTGCTATGGACAGTTTCTTAATTTATGATCTAAAAACCAAACCGGAAAATATTGTTTTCTCAATATTCGACTTCAAACAAAAATTTACATTTTTTGTGGATCGTTTGAGAAAAGATTTTTTTGGTATAAAGGTTTTCTTTATATCATTAAATTAGTATTTATATAAGCCTGGATATAATACGTAGTAAGTAAGACATCATGATTTGGCAGAAATTTGTTGTTAAACTCACTATTCTTGTGTTAAAAGTAGGTAATACTTTTGAGCTTTTTTTATTTCTGTCCTCTTTCTCTTTATCTTTGGTTCATTTTCTTTTAATTTGAAGGTGATCTATTTTCTAATCAACTTGACTGATTACGTTATGATTTTCGAATTAAACAAAATGTTTGCCCAATCTGTTGGTTCTACTGCACATTTATAAAGGAGATTTAAAGGTTGAGCTTTGAACTGTCAAAAAGTATCCTTTTTTGTGACTATAAGATATTTAAAATATTAAATGAAAGACTTGCATGATCATCAATTAATTTCTAAAACAAAACCGTTATATGATTATTAATTAATCATTAGCGAGCCAGAAACTATTAATTGATTTTTCTTTAAACAACAGAATCTATTGAGATTTTGATATTTTGAAATTCTAAAAAACATTCTAAGAAAAGCTAATTTATGGTGTCCACAAAAGTAAAAATTCTATTACTATTTAGCAACTTGCTAAAATAGATCAAGTTGTTTTATCCATGCTATGCTACATAATTTTATGAACCTGGCCCCTTATGAGCATTAACCCGAAACTAAACGACTCGAGGTACTTTTGAGGTTGCAAACTGCTTTGAGACAATTATAGCAAGCAACATTAATTTTACAATGCTTATTCTTAACTGGCAATTTTAGAAAAGATAACATACTTTGTCTAGCTGGAGATACTATCTCTATATTTTGAAAATATGTCCTGATGGAATATTGTCATAATTCATCAACTGTGGGTGCTTAAAGTGAAATAATATATAAATTAAGGACAAATTTAGAATAAGTTTCTGCTTTGAGCGTTCTCATTTCTAACGAATCATTTCAGACATATTTGTATTTACTAATAAATTATCAGGCTTTGATACTTTCAAGCCTCTTATCTCCTTTACCGAATCTCCTAAGCACAACCAATTTTACAATTAAGCATTTCTTTTCGATACTGATGTTAAAAATCAAAAGTTCATTTAATTGGTACACAGTAGAAATAATTTATAGTGTCTATATACTTACTCAAAGTAAACCTCAAATACTTCTTTTTAAAGATGAGTCACAGCAAAAGTTTTTGTGATCTTCTTAATGGAAACTTGCTTTTTCGTGTAGCATAATTTGAATTTTATTGGTAAGTTCTCTCGTCAATTACAGCTCATGGTCACCAAATAATGTTCTCCAGAAAAGCTTTCAATTTATGAGTTACATCTGTGTACATAATCACTAGGCAATTTAATTCTTATACAAGATGAACAAGTAGCGCAAGTTAATGCCTTTTTCATATCATTAGTGAAATTATTTTCACAAGTGAACTTGGACAATACAAGAATATTTACATAAAATTCCTTCACTCGTAATCCTACTATACCTATGAAGGAATACAAGAAAAAATGCTGTGGGTAGATTAAGAATAATCTATTTGTTCTAATTACTTACTTTTAGCCTATTTTATTTATAAAACAGCTCCAAATTCCCACAGTTTGTAAAATTTTGCTCTACGAAGGAGCTGTTTTTCAACCAACATGCTATACTTTTATAGGTGACAGTCACGCTTCCTTTTTATCATAACTGTAGCTTTTGTAGGCAATTTAATTTCCAGATGTATATTTAGAATTTCCTTTGATAATACATTGCAGGCCGTTCTAAACACCACTTTAAGTTTTAATATCCGGTAGATCATTAAAAGAAATTTATACTTAGTTATAATATTTATTTAAAAGTTTTCGTTTTTAGTTAGAAAAATGTCCATTTGAGTCATGTAAGGGTTGCTTGGTTTTCACTAAACGTGAGAAGGATAATAGAATATTTTCGAAAACACGTGACGTTATTTATTGTGCAAAAACTTTGCAATTGCGTAAAATGGGTAGTTTTTTATAGAAAAGAATTATTATGGTATATGTAAACGTAATACAGATTGCAAAAAAAATCCATTTTCACTGTGATGCAGAATAGCATAAAACTAAAACGTTAAAAATAATGTTACATTCTACGTCACGTGTTCCTCACAAATACTCTATCATAAAAAACATAAAAGTAATTAAATTTGGTGATGTCCTTTTAAAGGATGTCTTCTAAGTCCTGGTGGCAATCTATTAACTAAAACTGAAGGTGGTATATCAATTCCATTTTGTGGTACATCACATTCGTTCTGTGTCATATCAAACATGTAAGTAAGGTCGATATCGTAGCGTGGTAATTTGTCACGTAGATATGAAATAACGTTTATTCCTAAAAGTGGTTGGCGACTCATGATGAAACTGGATAGATAGCGAGGGCTTTTAGATTTTTCAGCGCAGTGTAAAAGAAGAGCCCATGAAGAATAATCTGAATCTACAACGTAAGTGTTATAAACTCCTTCATCTGAAAACGAAATAATCACATTCAAAGCTACAAAAATATAATTAATAAAGGAAATGTTAGTTAATATAGTAGATTAATTATCAGAATGTCTTAGCGGAAATGTGCGAGAGGAAGAATAATTTATGCAATTAGTGATAGGTTTATCAGTTTTACATATACGACAGTAGTATTTTCACAAATGTTATTTTACATTTTCTGTTTTATTTATATTGTCCAAATTTAGAATAATTGTTGTTATACAGTTATTTAGTAGACAATTCCTTATTTTTGTGAAAAGCCCAATAAATTAGACTAATTTTAGATGTTGTTACAAACACATTTGCTATCGCTTTATATGGACTATCCCTTGTCGTGCATCAACTTTAATAAACTAAATATTTTAATGCAGTACACAGGATAAATTTGGTGTTTGTTAATAAACATATAAGTTCTTACATATATCTTCAGAATGAGTCCAATGAGCATGTTGTGATGGATCAGGTATCGTCCACGTGATGTTTCCAAAAAGTTTCTCGTTTAGTGGGTCGTCTGTGAAGCTATAGGTAAAATTCATAGTTATTTCCAAAGGGTAAGGAGACATAGTAAACACCGCTTGCATACATCGGTAAGGAAGAGCTTCTTCTGAACTTGCATAATATTGTATGACATACCATGTTCCAAGCATCTAAAAGAAAAAGAAAAATATATATAAAAACGCAGATTAAATAAGTAAATATAAAATCACTAATAACAAATTCTCTTTAAGACTTCATAAGTTCTAATGATCATAAACATTACTAATTAATTAATAATGTAAGAAGAGACTTTTGTAAACTCTGGTATGCATGCTGCGCATTGTGGAATTACAGTCCATTGTGCAATCCACGATCAAGTATGCTACTTAAGCTACATAAAGTCATTATTATTAGTTATTCTGCAGAAGACGAGGTGCTCTCGTGAACAACAGTGTGATCTTCACCTCAGTATTTTGAATATCCTTGGATCTGACAAAGTGCCAAGGTACGCTGCTTATTCAACATTATTGGAATGCACCCTCGCAAAACGTGGATAGACGCTACAGTTGCAATTTTTATACTTCTTCTACCAATTTTGAGCTTGAAATTAGTAATTCTGTGAAAAGGTCCCTTTATAGGAACCTTGCCTGGCCACAGTCTGCTGTATGGGCTCATTTACTTTACTTTACTCAAGTCCGTGATGGATTTGTTTATATGGTTTTGTAGGTTGAGAACCGGTTACGTTACAGAGAAGGGGCTGGTAGCACTCCTGCCATAATGTCATAGAACCCAGATGAAAGACACCCAGTTTCTCTAGCTCAAAACGGACAGGAAATAGTAGCACTCCAGGATGCAATAGAATGTGATTATATTGGTGCAGCCCAAGCACGAAGATCCTCATGTTTATAAGAAGGAATAGCAAAAACTTCTGACTGAAATATCATTTCATACTTACAAAGAGAGAACGAGAGTTTCACACTTGGTTTATTTAGGTTCATAGACCCATTGGCTTCTCATTTTCATCCATACAAGAACTAGAGTCGGAGGCGCTATGGTATTTGGCGCCTACGGCAAAATCTCTTAAGAGGTCTTCGTGAATAATTGGATAATCGATTATTTGAATAGTTGAATAATCGATTACTCAAAATGATAAAAAAAATAATCGATTAATCGTTAAATCGCTACCTAATTTACTACGCAGACAATTGACTATCAAATTTCGTGAACCCAAATAGGAATCACTAACGTGCCATCAAAAAGAAACTTAATCTATTTGAGTAATCTAATAAATGAGAAACTTAACGTCAATGATTTATATATTATTTGTATGAGGTGTGCATTTAATACTATGACTATTCCTTTTAAGGTGGTAGTAAATTAACTGAATTTAAGTTGGTAATGGAACAATTTACATTGAAAGTAGTTCAAATAAAATAAAATAAATTTTTCTTCGAGCCTATAGTAATATGCCCATTGTAACATAATATACTATTCTGTAATTGGTTTTCATTTATTTTATGTCAGTATTTGTGTTTTTCATAACCTCAACTTGATTATGACAAATAAATTATTCAAGGTAAATTAATTTAGTTCAGTTCTACCTATAACAGTATTACCAATCCTCACAGGTGCACCAACTCAAAAAAGAGTCACAATATTAAATGAATACCCAGTATTTGTCACAGTGACAATTTAGAAATACAGCGCCACCAAGTTCAGAGAAACCTCGTCAATAACAGATGACGTCGACCAATCAGAACAGCAACTAACACAAAGTTCTTTTTATGTTTTAATTGACACTTTCGCGTTCGTTATTGTTTATTTCAGTTTCAAAAATATATCAATAGACCTAATATTGAATTCATTATCAAAACAACTGATTAATCAATTCTTTTAAAATGATAATCGAACTTTCGATTACAAGATTATTTTCCGATTAATCGATTATAATGTGCAGCGCCTAGTTACTGTGATGCCCATGGCAAATTGCCTCATTTACACCGGCCCTGCCTTAGATAATCCATGGCACTCCCCTAATCGTTCAGAAAGTACTTAGGGACTTACAGATATGGGTTTTCATAATGTTATTAAATGTCTGAATATTCTGGAAAGACGTTGAAATTTTGGAAAAGATGCCAGGAATCTACACTTAAACACTGGACAACATTAAATAACCAAAAGAATATGGAGCATAACAACTTGGGTTACATTAAGACCAAAACATTGTTTTACGTATTTCTTAATTTCTTTTCTAAATTATTTACTGATTTGGAATATTGTTTGTGCTATTTTTAATTTTTTAAAAGTTTTTTATGTTTAATTTTCTTTCTTTCCAAATATCATACCTACAAACTAGCATTATGCTCTCTCTGGCTACTTTTTGTTACTCTAATATTTTGTGCCTATGGTAGAATTTCTTAAGGCACCTTTGTGTGGTATACAGGGTGATGCGTCGTGCGTTTAACGTCAGTTTCAGTTGGCGAGAACCAAACAAGACCTTTTGGAGTTGACAGATACTGGGATTGAGCCCACGATTCTGTGATGGATAAAGGGTATAGGTCGGTTGGAGGAGCTGGTTGTTCCTCACTAGTAGGTTAAGTATTTGAGAGTGTTTACCCTTATGTCCCCTGTGTAAAGCCCTTTTTGTTTTCTCCTTTACCATCCTTAATATGCAGCGGCAAAAAACTATTGTGTGGTAATAAATTAGTAACTCCAATTGTCTACCGGGACATCCGACATCTTCAGAAGCTACGTAACAACTTACTTAAAAATGGCGTGAAATTTTATGTTTCAACGTTGGCCACACTACAGAGTAACGCCCTCACGAGTACATTTCTAACCTAAAATTACATCGGTGTGCGTACGTTCTGTGATTTCTTGTTGTCTCTTTATTTTGCGTTTTTTACAGTTTAGATTTTGTTCTATTCAAAGATCGGTCTTTTTCAAGACTAAATCTGCTTTTTGTGAGTTAATCGAGGTAAGTTAGATTTAACGCATTCAAAACGTGATAATAAATTTGAATTTAAGTTTTTAAGTAGTTTCACCACATATTCAATACTACGCCACTGGAAAACTACATTATGTGTATTACAACAGAGCTGTCAATAGTGCAAGATGTGTTGCCTAACCAACAGTAAATTTCGTGGTCACGTGGCTTCCGAAAATATTCGATGTCTCTGTACAGATTCGTCTAATCACTTGTTTGCGGCCTCACACTGTCGAGTAGTAGGTACTGAAATTCTTGTATGATTTTTGCTTGATCTTTTAATTGAATTTTGTTTATTTATTATCTACATTTATTAATCTTTCCGTTATTTATTTGACAATAACTCTTTTTCCAAAATAAATAAAAATAAACTGAAGAGTATAATAAAAGGAAAATCAAGTGAAAACAAGAATACGATGTTAGTAAATGACACATCGTTCAATAAGTCCCGAGACTAACAACGAAAACAACATTTTTCTTTTCAAAAATCATTTTTATTCATCAATATAATCTCCTTTTAGAGTGATACAATCTTTCCAACGCCTTTCCAACATTTCTATACCATGTTTATAGAAGGATTTATCCTTTGCTTCAAAATAGGCTTCAGTTTCGGCAATGACCTCCTCATTCGAGACAAATTTTTTTCCCTGGAGCATTTTTTTGAGATCAGCAAAGAGCCAGTAGTCGCTGGGGGCTAAATCTGGCGAATACGGGGGGTGGGGAAGCAAATCAAAGCCCAACTCGTAGATTTTTGCCATTGTTTTCATGGACTTGTTGCATGGTGCATTGTCTTGCTGAAAAAGAATTTTTTTCTTCTTCATGTGCGGTCGTTTTGCCGCGATCTCCTCCTTCAAACGTACCAACAAGCCAATATAATAATCACTGTTGATCGATTTACCTTTTTCCAGGTAGTCAATGAAAATGACGCCATGTGTATCCCAAAAAACAGACGCCATGACTTTGCCAGCAGATTGCTGCGTTTTTGGACGCTTTGGGCGGCTTTCGCCAGCCATGCGCCACTCAGATGATTGCCGATTCGACTCCGGAGTGAAATGATGTATCCATGTTTCATCCATGGTCACGTATCGACGCAGGAAATTCTTTTTATTGCGAGTAAATAGCGATAAACAGCTCTCTTAATCGTCGATTCGTTGCTGTTTTTGTTCCATTGAAAGCAATCGCGGCACCCACTTGGAAAAAACCTTTTTCATGCTCAATTTTTCATGAAGGATTGTAAATACGCTTCCAGATGATATCTGTGTCATTTCTGCAATCTCACGGACCTTTACTTTGCGATTTTTCATTACGATTCTGAATACTTCACTCACATTTTCCGGTGTAATGGCTTCCAAAGGCCTACCCGAACGTTCCGCATCGTTTGTGTCCGTACGACCACGTTTAAACTCAGCATACCAACGACAAATCGTTGATTTGGATGGAGAGGAGTCCGGGTAACGTTTCTCAAGCCATTGCTGGGCTTCTACGGTATTTTTACCCATTAAAAAACAATGTTTTATCAACACGCGAAACTCGCTTTGTTCCATTTTTCAAACAAATTACAAAGTGACTTTACTCTAACCTCGATAACTCTGCTGTTTGTGGTCCAATCGACGTGAAATTTTTACACGTTTCATGTGAAGGTTCGCACTCTAGGGAAACGTGGCTAGTTTGGTACTACTAGCACCATCTCTGGGTTAGTCTCGGGGCTTATTGAACGATGTGTTACAAAAATTAACTGCGCAAAGCGCCAAGTAGGTTTAATCAGTGATACAGAAGAAAATGAACTGAAAAACAGGTTGTCATAAATGCCTTTCGTTGTACCATTTAAAACGTATTACATTTTTTGGATTATTATGGAGATGTCGCTAATAAAGATTTTATTTGGAAACATGTGATCCAAACAAGGTTTCCAAGAACTCGTATGTAATCATTACATTTACACGATGTTTATAGCTTTGTTTATTTAAAGGGGGGTTGCTTTTTATTTTTTTAAATATAAAACTAAACGTTTTATACTTTTGATGATTGAGTGTGTATGTATACTATTTATGTATGCATAACTATTCAGAAAATTTCATTAATAAATACTATTTAGTTTTAAATTTGAACGTTTGAACTTCAAATATTGTTTAGGTGCCCGGATATTGGTGCGTTTACCCTACATTTTGTTTAAAAGGAATTAGAAAAGAATCTGAACAAATCTTAAATTAGTTTTTGAAGTTTACCCAGTAAGTACTGCTGCAACCAACGATACTACCGTGCGTAGAAACATGTTTCTCTCTACAGAAGAAACTGAAATTCAGGCATCATTATGACTCGCAGATTGAAGGTAACCTGCTTTTAGTATTATATTGCCTAATTATTAGTTATTACATCAAAATATCTACTTATCTATCTTATGCCAGCAATTAAATGTTACACAGCTTAAATCTTAAATCGAAATGGTTACTTCATGTACTAACAACTAATAATTAATTCGGAAACTTAATATCACGATTATCACCTTAAACTAATTTCCTGTTCAGCTGGCTTTTATGAAACTGTGTTTTACAATCGAGCACACTGTAACGGAAATTTTTATCATCTAGTAACTATTTCTAATAAACGCAAGTGTTTTCCAACAAAAAACTAATCATCTGATAACAATTTTGTGTTTTACATAGTAGGAAGGGAGATTTAAATATGTCCGAAAATAACTTTTAATGAAATTAGAAAAGTACTATAGGTTCCGATTGGAAATTTAGTTTTTTCTATTACGCAATAGTATGTAACTATACTTCAAAATTGTGTAACACAATGCAAATAAAATAATAAAATTAAGCATTATCTAGATTTAGAAAATTATATATAACTTTATTTAACAGAAATCGCTTTTTCATAATTCCGATGTAGGTCTAAAGACAAAATAGGTATATAATGTGGCATATGCGTTTCGAAGAGTAAAAAGTAACGCAATGATTCTAGTTTTCAAAATTAAATTAAAACTTATCTTTCTAACTATTTACCTGTTCTAGATCCAAATTCTTTATAGCCTTTACAATAGGACACTTGACTTTGTCATCAGGAGGTCTTTGATAAGATGAAACTTTAATAAACAGTACAAATAATAAACAGATAATTATTTTAAAATCCATATTTACACCAACTAACATAACTGTTTAAATTGAAATTCTAAATAAAACTTAGCTTCCTATTACAGTAATAATCTTATCAACTTGCGGAGGCGGCCTCTAGTCATTGTCAGACAGTAAATATTGTATTAAATTAAGAAAATACTAACAAACGTTGGATACACTGATACGTAAAAATGTATCAAATGCCATTGCAAGTGATAGATAGAAAGGTTTTCTTTGACTTTCTTTGAATGATCACATTGACTCTTATAAGTTGTAATATTTTTATTGTCCATATTTTCACGTACCGGACACAATTTCTATATCTTCCAAAAAATGTAAAAATACATAACAAATATTGCGCATATTCTCATTCAAGGTATGTAGATAGCGTTCGCGTCGCGTACCTAACGATTTGTCTTTTGTTCTTCAGCTATTATTATCAACAAATTTTATTAATACAGGGTATTTCCTAGAAGTTTAAAAAACATTTTATTATCCTGTAAATTATCTTGTACTGCGCTAAATAGATATTTAATATAACAAAAGAATTTTTCTCTATTACCTGATAAAGCTCACAGGTAAAGTTTTGATTGTCATTTTGTAGAATTATACAGGATAGTTTTATAATCAAGACGCAATTATAATTAAAACAAGCAAATGTTTTCAACCACTTTAATAAACATTGTAAGTATGGAGTATACACACGAAACAAACTGCCTAGAAGTCTTGTTGCAATATCAAACTATGCTGAGCTATCCTTAGAAATCCTAGTTTTCTTTTATGAGCAAACTTATTTCTGTCAAAGGTAGCGGTAACATTTCCAAAAAGAATTTTTTGAAAGGTTTGGTCGTCATTTCATAAAAAATATGAAATTGAAACATATGTCATAATTAAACACTTCGAATTTCAACTTCTTACAAAACTGTAGAGATTTTCTAGAACTCTGAGTAATAGCAGTAAATTTTAACGTTTTGATAAGGTCGGTCTTAGCACTTAGTGTGCCCTGAGGTAAATTCAAAGTTTTGCATTCTTGGGAATGTTTTCCTGAATAAAATAAACGTAGCTTTGTGATAAAGTAGACTTCATGAAGCTAGATCAGTATCAGAAACCATTTCTTGAAAAAGCAAATTGCCAATCCTGCCGCTGTAATTCACGTATTAGAGTAGGTATCGTTTATATCTCAGCTCAACCCGATCCAGCAAGTCATCTTTCGGAAATAAATAAAAAATAAATCCATAAGTAATATATCAATATAATAAGAAATATTTGTATACCGTTTTCCGACCCAAAAGACGTAAAGAATAACTTTACCTTACAATTAGTAAGAAATATTGGTCAAATAGTATTTCTGTTTTATGTTATTTTAATTGTCTAATATCTTAAACAAATTTCAGGGGTTCAATGGGTTTCATTTATGTGGGGTCAAATCGTCTCCCTTCACATGTACTGAGTAGAGTGTATCAGATAGAGAAGGCAGTGTGAATTATCAAAATCGAAGCGAATGTACGTCGCCATAAACGTATAACAAAGAAAACAAGACAGAAGACTAAATTGCAAACACTTGTGCAACCAGACGAACCAAAATGAACTCGACTGAACAGTTTTGTGTTTCTGCGCTGATGAGTCACACTGCCTTCTCTATCCGATACATTCATACTCTTCCTACGGTGAAAAGTACTCCAAAAGAATTCTAATTAATTTAGGGCTAATAATCAAAAACATTATTGAAGCAACACACATAACAACCAATAAAATAAAACGAACCATGTTCAAAAAGTGTTTCGAGATGACAAATATTGTTTTGTACTTTAAAAGTAAAGTGAAAAGAGTAACTTCATTTTCCTGAATGTTACGGTCATTTCAATATCTGTAAAGGTATTTAATTTACTTTTCAAGTTCAGATGGTCTTAGTGATGCTTATCTCACTGATTGTGCAGTGATAATACGATAAAATAAAACATGGTATACCTCTCTCATTAATTTTGTTTTGTTGGACAAAATCTCTTCTTTTTTGTGATAGAGTTGAAAAATGTTACGTAGGTGCTGCGTTGTCGCTTTGTAAGTTAGTGTACAACTGTTTATAGCATTTAGAGCATGAGTTTGAAAGTAAGTATAATTCTACGATAAGGATTTAAGATATAGGTTTTGTCAAAATTATAGATTTTACGTACTGAACCTTTTGTGTGTCTAAGACACTTTTGTTTTACAATTAGAGTTATCAGTCTTTCGCTACTTCAATAAGCTACAGAATTAGAAATTAACCTCTCTAATATCGAGCTAAATAATACCAGGTGTACCCCAGCATGCAATGTTTTTAGTTTGCTGGGTTTATTATTAATATTATTTTGTAATTAATATTCTTTATTTCATTGACAAAACCATGATATAAAATATCATCTCCTCTTAGTGATTAATTATGGTTCCTTGCTTGTACAGAAATAAGTAACGACAACAATTCTGTTTAATGATGAGATGGGAATAGAAAAAGAACACAGTTTCTAAAAACCTGAAATTTTAATTCTACATATGGTTTAACCAGACATGTTAACATTTCCTGTGTATACAGATTAGGTATGTTCAAACCTGTATTTAGACAATTACTATATTAAAAAAGAAATAAAGAAAATATTACGTAGAACCAAAACTTGGAAAAGAAGAAATTTTATTTTGCTAAAAATCTTTACATCTGTCCGAATTTGTTTTTGTTAATTTGCTATGCTTGTTTATAAATTGGATAACGTAATTTTTCTTGAAGTAACAAATATTTCCAGAATTATTAAAATAATTGACGATACCATTTGTTGTATCCGTGATCATTGAATCGAAAAGAAGCCATTCGTTTTTATTCTTTACACTGTTTATCTATTATATATCCAGTTACGCCTACGCGTCTGCAAGGAAGGAAGTTCACGTAACACGTTCCTCCTCCAAGCTTAAGCTAGTTTTAATACCATTTTTTTCAATTTAACTGAGTATTCGAAACCTTGACCTCCTATATAATTTATGTAGTGTAGTGTGTTCGACTGACCACGATGTTTGGAATTTTTTAAAGGAATCAATAATTCCGCTATTGTGTATTTACATTTTCTAAATATTAATTTATTGCTTACTATTGTCTTGTAATAAAATAAGGACAAATTTGTAAGAACATGCAGTCAATGATATTAATTAACTTCTTTACAGAATTTTTAGTAACTTTCTAATCAATCAGTAGTTGTTTAAAATATAACTAAATAGAAATCTACACATCTTGAAAAACCATTATAATAGTTATTATTACTTGACAGAATTGAGAATGTTAGTCTGAACTGTAGCAACATGCAATTCTAACTATAATTTATCTGACTAGAAGATGTACATTCTTTTTTATCATTTTAGGTACTGACTACTGACTGTGCAAATATTTGGGTGTCTAACTATAGTGAAACAGAAGTTAAAGACAATGAAAGATCACAAAAGTTTGGAAAAGTACATCAAGTACTAGTACTTATATCAAATGTGCTTCGGTTACTGTATTATGATTGCCTTC
This sequence comes from Ignelater luminosus, assembly GCA_011009095.1. Lineage (NCBI taxonomy): Eukaryota > Metazoa > Arthropoda > Insecta > Coleoptera > Elateridae > Ignelater > Ignelater luminosus. The sequence goes on along the minus strand of VTPC01006839.1, from coordinate 17,563 downwards.
TGAAGGTACAAGTTCAAATTTCTAAATCTATCGTTTTCGGTAAGATTTTCTGTGATTTTCCTTCTAGTTGTACAGATAAACATCAGAAATGTAATTTCTACTAATTTAGTCGGGTACATATTTCATCCTATCCTTGTCTTTATCTTTTCTAAATTTCAAATTTTTAGATGAAGAAAAAACTTTGCTATTCTGTGGTAACTTGACTAAATTTTCTTTCCCAGAGTAGATGGTTCAAATTTTCTTTTACTGTTTACCAGGGACTGAAAACGAAACGAAAACGAAAACGAAATAACGGAATAAAACGAAATTTTCTCGAGAACAAAAACAGAAACGTAACCGATATAAATAATTTTAGTTCATGACCGAAAAGTAAATAAAGAAGTTTTAAGTACCGATTAAAACTGGTTTTGAATACATCCTAATGAAAATGTAAAGCGACGGTTAAATTTGTATACCGAATAGTACTGCATTGCCGCGTTGCGACGCGTCGTGTCGGCGTCGCTCCCAAAGTACGGTTAATCGCACCATTGCCAACTTTAATATTAAGTGTTATTTATCGAGAGGCAATGGTCTCACCGTCTGCCCTTTGGGTCTGCCGGTAGAGACTGTTAAATGAAATAACAAATAAAGAGAATTTTTTGATCGACTAAAGTAATTCCTCATAGTAATGGTTATTATAATAACAATAAATTGAAACAAAAATTTTCAATTATTATAGAATTTTAGAGTTTGTCTAACGGCATTATTTTAATTAATAGAATTTAATAAAAGTAAGAAATATCTCGGTTATGGTTAGAACAAAACCAAACGATATATTTTTGATTTGAAGCAACGTTTCTAATTGCTTAAAAGTTTCATATCATGACACTTGTAGTTAAACCAAATTCTTTTCTTACCATATTCTTCTCCATTTATTCCATTTACTAGAATTTCTTACTCGTCTCTGTTAGTAGCTTTTTTTAAACTCATTTCACGTTAAATCTTGTGTCAAGCTCTTTCTGTAAATTCTTCCTCCAGTGTATTTTCATCATCCAATTCTTTTCGTACCTGCAGTTTTCTTAGACATATCCTATCCACTGCTATTTGCACTTTTTATTGTCATCTCTTCTTCTTCCATTTTCCTAAGAAAGCTGAAAGTCTTCTTCTTTCTACATCATCCCTTCTTTTTCTTCTATGGTTAACTTTAAAATGATCTGGGAGAGTGACCTACTACAAAGTATTCTGAAATACTAGATACTCAATGTTTTTTCGTGGAAGCATTTGATTCACGCAGCAATCTATTTATTCTTAAATCAACCTGATTCTGTTTTAAGATTTCACCTATATCTTTTCTTACTTAGCTTTCTAAGACTATTATTATGTTTGCCATTAATTTGCTAATACGTAGTATCTAGTTCTTGCACTTGGTTAAATTATCTTTCTTTGGTAGTTTCATTATCGGTACTTTCAAATCACTCTTCTTTTCTAGGTTTTGCTTATTTCTAATTGTTCTACTTTTTCTAAATTTTTCATTTTTGCTCTTAAATTATTTTCAACTCTTCAGTTCTTACAGCGTTTTCTATTAACCATCTTGAGTTATATTTATCTCTGGTTTTACCTATTCTTTTGTTTGCTTCCAAACTGATCTTTACTTTTGTCCTTATCAAGCTGTGATTTGATGCAGTATCAGTCCCTCTCATAGCTAGAGCATCTTGCAGAAAGCTTTTCTACTTTGTTGTTAATTACATGACTAATTTAATTTCTTATTTCTTAACTGGGTGATGTCGAAGGCTATGCCTACCTCATCAACTCCCAAGGGTAATATAATTGCACTTCTTATTAAATGAGCATGTATCTTTACTCAATATATATCTAAAAAGAAAAAATAAGAAAAAGTTAAACAAAATGTTGCGTTTACGCAACTCTGGGAATATTAAATATAAAGAAAAGTATGTGAATACTGCGAATGCAAAAGTACTTACTTTATTTTTTATACCTATATACAATTGTGCTCTGACATAGCCTACATCTTCTTCTGGCTTCCTTTGGTTCTTCAATTATCTTTGGTAACCTTTACTGCAATAGCGGAATGCGGTCTTTTGGGCACGACCGTTTAGGCACAGCCGTTTAAGATCGTTTAAGCGCGAGGTCGTTAAGACAAACACAGAAAATTGTCATTTCTTTTTTGAATAGATTTAAGCCCGTTTATAAATTTTCAAATTGTTGGATGGTTCTTGTCAAATTCAGCATGCAGCTTCCTGTTCACTGCTTTGACTCAGTTGCTGGTAAGATTCCGATTCCTAATGGTTTTTTATATACATTCCACATTTTTGAATTATACATTTGGTTGATAGTTTCCTAGTAAATAAAGTATTGTAATACGTTATCCACGTAAGAATTTAAATCTCCATTTAGCAATTTCGAAAATTAGTAAGTTATACTTAAAATCATTATTACAGGATAATATCATTTTATTTTCCTGAATCTTGTAACACCAATATAAAAAATATAAAAATAAATATTTTGCATTCAAACCTCATAGACTTTGCCATACCTAACTTCTGACGGTAACATAAGATAAGACCAAGCTGCGCTCTTGTAAGTCGGAAGGCTGTTGAAAAACCAAGACTGGCCGTAGACCATCTTAGGTGGTCCGTTAGAAGGTAAAACCCTATCGTTGAGCACACAAAGCGAACGGTTGAAAAGAAAAGCCCGATCGTGATCCACTAAACACGGGCCATTGGAGGTCTAAATCGAGAACGCTGAATGACAAAGCCCTACTGTGATCTACCAAAAATGAACCATTAGAGGATAAGCCCAAACATGGGTCACCATAGGTAAACCTCGACCATTGGTTACCGCAGGTATTTCATTTGTGGGCGAAGTCTAACGATAAACCATCACCAATTGCTCGGAGAGTTAAATTTAACGCTAAGCGATCGCAGATTGCTTGTTAGAGAATGAAAAAAGATTTGAAAGCTAAGGGTAAAATCATAGTGATATTTTGAGCATAGTCATAAACTAAGCTTTACTGTCTATTACACAGAAACGTAGTGGAAAATGTTTTTTACAATGTAGTTTAACTGAGACTTTAAAGACAATTGTTTACAAAGCGATGTGCTAATCTTTCGCCGTATTCATTTTGAACCCCTATATCATGCTTTCTAAGAGCGTACAAAATGAAGTTTCTTCGAAGAATTTTGGGAGTCGCGAGAATGGATAAATAAAGAATGTAGATATCAGAAAAAAATTGAAAGTTGAGCCGCTATAGAAAATGATAGAAAGACGTACTGAACTGGTGGAGACATATGGTAAGAATGTCAGAAACAAAAGTGGCGAAGTTAATATGGGAAACCAAAGTCCAAAGGAAAGGGAGAGGCTGGCCCAAAAAGACATGGGATGATCAGATAGCGTCGTTGATTTCGAACAGGAATTATGACGGGAAAAGAGCAGTAAGTACAGTAAAGGATAGAAAGAAATGGAAGGAGTTTATAAGAAGCAGTCCAAACTCGGCTCAAACCCTCAACACCCAACGGTAGATGAGGTCTGGTTAAGCAAGTAAGTAAGTATATCATACTTTCCTAATGCGTACTCTACTCCTTTGTTGTTACTATTTACTTTGGCATGCAGTCTTCTGAATCTTTTGCTTAAACTGGTCATAATCTCTTGTACCATTTATAATAAAATGTATTACGATATTTGATTTTTAGTGTTGCTCAAATAATTGTCTTTGTTGCTTCTTCCCAGTCTAAGAAGCTGCTGCTTATTTTAAAAATATTAACAGATAAGCCATACAAGTAAGGATAGGAAGGTTTTTAAACTCAAAAAATATTGGTTGCACTTAAATCTTTTTTTGTCACATTTGGGTTGTTAACCTCCAAGTATTTGTTTATTTTTAGGCAAAAAGTACAATCCACAACCACAAACTGACCTTGGTTGAAATTTAAATTTTAGCAGCGGTTTGTTTTGATGCTTCCTTTTTAGTATAAATCTGTATGCATTTTATAGATACGATAAAATCTAGTTTTCTCATTTTTTTAGAATTAAGTAATATAATTGACAATTGTTTCATTCACGTTCGAATAAAATTCTACCACCTATCTAAATCTGTCGATAAAATTATCAGTGTTGACGTTTTTACTTGTCTTTATAAAATTTCTTTCGTTTTGTATTATAGATTACAGTACATTTTAAAAATATCGTTAGGTTATACGTAAGCAAGGACAAGAAAGACAAAGAAAGAAAACTTCAAGAAGAATCTCATTCATAAGTTTAGCATTCTTAAAGGCTGATTTACTACTATATAGGACGTATTTGATTATTAATTAACAAGCAAGAACAAAACTATACAATTGAAATTGGGTTGGTTCGTCACTTCGTATAGAAATAATGAACACATACCGTCATTAGACACTCTTTTTTAGAATTAAGGACGGAAATGCCTTGTTTTAAACTCCATAAACTCAAATAGTTGTTTACTAACTACGAATTCCAGGGCAAAATTTCTCTTATAATCAAGAACAAAGGTTCTTGAGATTTTAATTGCCATGTTGACTGTTATAAAGTGCATGATATAAATAAATATCAGGTAAGAATTACACGTGCAAAAATTTGTACGACAATTCTAAATTTACCGTATCTAGTTTCGTTCTTTGCATGTTTTAAATATTTTAGTTATATAACGGTTCCTTTTACTGAATTGCTGTAAAATTTAATACTGAAACTAAATTTAGATTTTTAATGCTTCTTGGATGTAACTTTTCGAATAGGAGCTAGTCCGTGAAAGGCCGGGCATAATTAAAAAGTAAATCTATCACTCGAATCTAGGTAAAGTAGATAATATTTTGATATGTTAGGAATTAATTATTTTTAATAACATTGTTTTTCATTTTAATTCTGTTAAATAACCAGAACCGGGTAAATTAGTGATGGCAGCAGTAATTCTTTAACATCTGCAAGATTGCAGACATAAAAGCTATTGCCAGTTAATTTTGCATAAATTTCATTTAATGTTTATTATGTGATCTGCAGTAACCCAAAAAAATGTTATGAAATTTAATTTCTCATGTCATTTTCACACTTAATGATGTTCTTTTATCTAATTCTTGCCCTCGTATCAAATTCAGGTTGTAATAGTATTGAACCACATAGGCTATTAAACAATGTCATGATTAATTTGCAAATATATTTTATGTTAAACTTGTCCAAGAGTTCAAACAATTTAAGAAAAAGTACCTCTCAGTATGTGGTTGCCAAGTAGTTCTTTATAAAGGTGTCTACTGAATACCATAGAGTAGGCCGAATCCCATTAATAATATCTGCTAAGCAGTGACCAAGTTTTAACGAAGGAAATACAAAAAGTATAAACCACATACATTTACTAATAGCAAGCTTATCCTGCTACAAATCCTGCTAAGAAGACCCTCTGCAATTCGAGCTGTCCACACTGAGTCAAGGTCAGTCAACATTCCAAAGCGTTGCCAACCTCCTTACTGACCTACTATTTTCACTTCCTGCATCTTGGCCTCATCGACGTCCGTCGATAATTTGGTAGACCCACAGGAGCCTCTTACTTCACAGATACTACTAGACTGTATAATTCCTCTCATTATCGTGATTGTACGTCTGCCAATAAATAAAGCAACTGGAAGCTAACACAATAATTATGTTTTTTTTTTAAATTTGCTTTATGCGAATTTATTTGAAGATTTCTTTCAACTACAATGTATAATTAAGATTTAAATATTTGCAATGTTAATGTATACAATCTAAAATTGTTTTGTATGTCAGGGAATGTTCAAATGCATTATTAAAAATAACTATGGTACTTTTACAGATCGTTTTGGAATTAAATCTCTTTTTAAATTAAAATATATTACAAATCAAATTTAAAATGTTTATCTGTCCAGAACATAAAAAATTCAAATTGCTAACAAGCAAATGTAAAAGGCTTTTAATATTATTCTCTTTGTTATTGAATTATTTTGAATGGAATTATCATTTAATAATTAACATTAAAATCTTCAATTTTCATACTCCCCTAAATACTTTATTCTATTACATTAATTGAAAATTTTTGTCATTATCCTGATTTATAGCTTTATTTATGATTTAGTTTTTTTATTTTCATACCTCCTTAATTATAAATATCTATGCAATTGCAGCTTGAGCTTTTTGATATAGAATGAAATGAATTTTATAATTTTACGCTTTTAATTACAGGTACATATGTAATGAGTCATCGATATATGAGACACCAAGCAACATGGTATAGAACACACGCATCTGCTGATCGGTTGATCGTCTTGTACCCCAAAAAATTCCTTTAAAGAAAGTAGAACATTGTGAAGTGAATTGTTGAACAGCATTGTTCGTAAAAACTAATAGATTACCAATATAAAAGCATCCAGCATCTGCAGTCACTTTATATTTAGGTATAGCCCTAGTTTGTTGGAGTCTTGAGGTAGAAGATTTGGAGACTAACCTTTACCAAAAGTTCTGTCCGCATAGGTACAAAAAAATATAATTACAGTAGAAAATTTATCAAGTGACTTCATGAAGTAGTACATGCACAACAAAATCAAGAAAAGAATCACTAAAGATGATTTTTTATTTGAACTTGCTGGGACTGTTGTTCTACCCTTTCTACCGCAAAGTAACCAAAACTTAAGTGCAGCGACCCACACGTTTTAGGTAACGGTTCTATTTACGTACTGCATGTCATAATCAGCTATGGAAATAAGGGTATTGCATCTATTACTACGCTTGGAAAGATTACTTATATTCGTGTTGAGGTTTCTTGCTAGAGTATGTTCATCTATCCCGACATTATTGAAAAAGAATAACACAGTAAGACTTCGGCTAAAGGAAAGGTATCCCGAATTTTAAACAAAAAACTGTATAATGTTTTCTGAAGTCATAATTGTAGAAAACCTACACAAAAACTTTTAGTTTGTCATTCCAAAAGTTTGATTTATTAGTTATATTCTCAGATTAATCAACCAGTGAGAATTCCATGGTTTTTGAAACTAAACAGAACTGTTGTTATTGTTATTTTTTAGTAACCGTGTCTCATTTATTGTTTATTCAGTGTCTTGGGAAACCTTCTTCCTATGCTATGGTAAATGTATGATTGTGAATGCAGGGTGTTAACCTCTAAGTCATGTTGCTCAGTCTATTGTCTGGTACGTCAGTCAAAAAGCATGCTTTACCTTAACTTATCATTTTCAACTCATTTTTGTTTTTTTACTCTAATTGAGTATCATGAAAACGCTACACAATACTAGCAAGCTTGATGTACTTACAACCTCGCTTTGTAACTACAGCTCTATCTGAAATTATTTTGCTTTATCAGAGGATTGATGATACAAGAAGAACTAATTTGATAACATCTTAATAACTATCAGTTCTAGAAACCCTTTTTCGCAGTGTGTTAGACAGATTTCGTAAAATCTTCCGATTACTCTCCTGCTCTCACTGTCAGTCAAGGTCTCTCAACAGAACTTAATTTCTTAGACAAATTCATTGACTTTTTACAAAGTTTATAAATAAACAGTAAGTATGCGTTGAAAGACATGGCCCTTGTTTGTTGGTAGTGATCTAAAGAGATTTTGCCTTTATAATTTGATAAATTAAAAACGACGACGTGTCAAATTCATGAAGATCACTTTCACTGACGTAGTTATTACTCAATTCACCGTATTTCTGTTTAATCGCGGCCGCATTTGAATTGCAAGAAATGGATACAATGACTTATCTTTCAGAGTATGCTGTTATTAGTTTACGGATCTTGGTTTTTTCATGCAACACAAGATACGTTTGTTGTTTTTGCTGATATAATCTTTTTGAAGCAATTGTTGTAAAAAGTTTTAATTTACGATATACATATATTTATGATAAATAAAAAAAGAAACTTGATAGGTATTTGGAGCAAAAGTCATATTTAAAAACACTACTGTTCTTTAATATCGGTCTAAAACTATAGTATAACTGAATTTTTTTGCCGTAACATAATTAAAGTTAGATTGATGAGTTACATTTGATCATCTACAAATTGCTTTGCACCAAGCTAACACAAATAAAGAACCGTGAAACTTAAATCAAACATGATACGTGACAGGCGTGAGGAGTATAATACATAATTAAACGCACGCTAGATTTTATAATTTATCGCCCGCTCTTTTTTAATTTCCCTTAAGAAATTAAAAAAAAGAGATAATAAATTTGATGTAATATTATACGTCTTTATTAATAAAGCTTATTAGACTAGCGAATAACTACACATATTTTCTGCCTTTTAGGATTGATGGAGGATCGCTTGTTTGCTTATATAATGGGTACTGCTAGTGAATTACCATTTCTATAAATAAACATTTTATTATAATTTAGGTTAGAGCTTTAAGTGTTAGGCAGTATTTCCCTACATCTTACACTAGAATCCTACCTCACTCATCGTCTTAATGGGATTTTCAATAAGTCGTACTATATCGATACGAGATCCATTTTACTTTTCCTCTCAAAAAGAAGACATTTTTCTAAATTATAAACGATTACCTTTAGGCCAAGAATTCCACAGTTTAATATTGAAAAAGATAATGTAAAGCTGAATTTTTGCAAACTACATATTAAAATTTTCCGACATTCTAGTGACAGCTTCTTCGGATTTCAGGATCTTGGATTTTTTACCTCTAACCCCGTATCACCAAGCAAGAAATTGTTAGTCAGTGATCAAAGTAGTCTTAACTTAAAGAACAGATCTTGATAACAAATTTTATAATCCAGCTTCATGTTAACAATGCGTTGTTGGGTATTAGGGGCAAGTAGAATTTGTTAAGTTCAAGTATCAGGTTTAAATAGAAAATTAGGATTTGTACTAAAACAAAAATAATATTATCTAGCTGCATCTTTTACATTTACAACAACATATTAAAATTTTTAAAGATTCTCGTTCCGATATCTTCTAGTTTCTAGACCTTGAAGACCTTCAATCTTTGCAATTGCAACAGACCTTATTGTGACGCAATCAGAGATCCGATTGCGTTTCAAACAGTTTTAAATGGAAGACAGAAGGCCGACCAACAACTTTGCACTTCGATATCATGTGAGTAACCCTTGATTAAATCAAAGAAATAACTAGAAGATTGCCACGTTCAAATATTAAGTTTAGCTTCTTCCTCGGGCTTTCCATTTGAAGTTCTTTCTAAAAAGGTGACTAGATATGACCGTTTCTTTTTAAAAAAATGTGATTGCCCAAGTTACACAAAAGAAAGTTTATTTAGTAAATTTAGCTAACTCAAACTTGAAAAAGCTTGAGAATAAATTCTTTTCTTGGCGGATTCCAGCCCTTTTACACATAAAAATTGAGTTCTAGTGACGATTCCAAAACAAAGTTACGAAAAGTGATATAAAAGTAACCCCTATGCGAAAACAAATAATCGAAGGTTCTCATGTCGGTTTTCTAAAATTTAGTCTCTTAAATTCTGCAACACCTAAAGTCGCAATATCTTCGTATAAGTACTGTGAAGAAAGTAAGGAAAGAAGTAGGCAGATCACTCGGCTTAGCGTAAAGAAAGAATGGATCAACTACAGAACCAACCAGAAGTTGGTTTCAATGTACGTCTTTTTAATCTGTATCTACAAAAACTCAAAGTCTTACATACAATATACAATAAATGACCTTTTCAGAAGGAAAGGAAAACGACGTTTTGTACCACGTGTTTATTAATACTGTCTTATTTATATACCGCATCTAATGTAAGAACTACTCTTCGAAAATTGATACAAAAGCCGTTCCAGAATCTTTTGCAAGTACAATCTTGTCTACTTGATTTGGTTAGTTTTCTGGTCATTCTTCTGGTCAAAGCAGGTAGGTATTGCTTACAGGCTTACAATGCAGAGTTAATCGGCAGCATCTTTCCTACAATTTAGAGCCAACCTGAACATAATTGGATGAATAGCGAGTGAGAAGAGTTCAACTTTACTCTAAGTAGCTTTCGGTGAGGGCACTTTAGAGACGTAATATAACAAATAATAATTTTTAACAATTTTCTCAATAGTTGAGTGTACTTTTGTATCATTTTTAAGAAACTTAAAAAGATCCTTGCTGCTTAATCTACTGTATTCATTTTAAATCGTTTTGATTGGATAGGTGCAGTACTAGTCCAAAGATATGCCTAAAAACATTTTATTTATCTCTTTTAGGACAAAGAAATTTGACGATCACGAAAGAATGCTTAGTATGCAATTTCACGAACAGAGTTGGTGCAATGCCAAATAAGTTGTTATGTTGTTTGGAAAGTTAGATTTTGATTAGGTAGAATTATAATCAATGAGACACCATGGAAAAAGATATTGCTTAATAGGATGGCTAGATTTTCAAAAAAGTAATATTGGATTTTACTAAACAAGAAGAACTCACCTTGAGTGTTTTCTTCTACTTCAGTTAGAACAGTGCTGCAAGCAGTCGAAATCTGATTACTTCATGTGTAGGCCTAATTGAACATCCAGGCCTAAACAGTAACTACCAGGTGGTTTAATAAAATAAAAAACAGTATAAACACTCTAAGATACTAAAGAAGATTGGACTTACATTAGATGTCGGTAATATGATGGCAAGATAATTTGCCAGAATTATACTAGAAAGATGTGATTCGCTTAGTGTAATGTGAAGACTACTAACCGAGTTGCTTAGGTTTGTTGCTACGACCCAGCGCCTATAGCTGCCTCATGTGCACGTCTTTGTTCCGCATCTGTGTCTTTTAATAGTAAACTACCTTCTGGTAGATGATCTTCAGTTCTCGTTGTATTTAATTTACAATTTTCAAGGTGCGCATTGAATAAGTTTCACATTTAATGGCATAAAAGCATAAGCAAAAAAGAAAAAATAAGACTTCTTTTTCGTACAGCAGAAGGATGGTTATATAAATAATTTTTAATTTTTAAACTCAGAACAATGTTGTTTTCGAAGCTATTATTAGAGATTTGTTATGTTTATTTGTTTATTTTTGATGAGGTTATGAAAAACTAAAGATATTAGAAGAGCTTATAAATAAATTGGTTTATGCCCTAAAGCAACCGCGATTTACCTCCGTCTTTAGAAAAAACGTTCTAAAGCTACACCGCTGCCAACGGGCAAATACCCTAAAGCTGCATTTCCGTTCGCTTGTTTTCATCGTCCAAGGTATATTTTTTAAATTCCTATCCTATGCAATAATGTCTACATTGAATTGTGCAGTCAATATTATATATTTCAAGTGACAGGTTATCTAATTTGAAAATTATCCATTACATTGCATAATTTATACAAAATCAACTTCTGCAGATATCTATTATCTTGTTTGTTCAATTACTTGCTTTTTATTTCAATAGCTAGACAGGTAATAATTAATGCTATAATGAATAGGTTGATAAAGTATTTCATACTGGTTTGTCTTCTTTTGCAGAAAACAAAAACGTTTTTGAAAAAGTGTTGAAATATTGAAAATTAATTATTTGTAATTTAGTATTAAAAGATTCTTATTAGTGCTTGCAAGATTATCTAAGATTCTGATATAAAACATTTTATTAATTTATTACCAGAATATTTTGTTCTAATATTTGATGTTTGTTAAGCGCACATTAATAATTATGTTTGCGGATGATTATTTCTTGTCAAATTTTTTCTCGTCAAATAATTTGATTACTACATTCAGCATTATTACACACCATATGCGCTTATCAAGATGCTATCATTTCGTGCCGAAGATGAAATACTTTTAAAATAAGTTGCTCTTGACCAGTCATTATGTTGATCTCAAATATATCCAATAACTTTAAAGAGCATTAGCCTAAGGGGCTAAAAATACAGTAATTGGCAATGTAGGTCGTGTAGATATTCGGCACTGATTTTAAGTGTAACCTTAAGGCATTGCTCGAAGGATAATTCTAGGGAAATGTGCTAGAGCAGTTATATAATTTGCGTAAAACATCTTATCAAAACTGCTAAGATGACTAAAGATGGTTTGATACTACAGTTATGTAATAGGATACAGACTCTATTAATTAATTAATGTATGTATAAAAGGTAAGTTTAAAGAAACATTTTCTTGTTATCACTAATGCTTATTTCACAATAGTCATTCATTTTTCTCTACCTATCTTTAGCAAACCATTAGAAAGATTATACAGAATTAACATGGAAACTAATATCTCTCTTCAAAATGATGTATGATCGAATAATAAAAAATTATGTTATTGAGAAAATTACAGAGCAAAAGATAATATATTAGCACTGACAACAAGATAAATGGTATACAAAAAAATTAAATGCTTGCTTAGAAGAATTCTGCAGCAATCTTTCACTTAAAACTAAATATGTATGTACATACAGCTTATAATAGTTATTTACGTATAACAAGTCAGGGAAGTGATATTTTTACAGGGCAAGAAGATCAATTTCAGGGCGAGTCGCTGTGAAGACGCTTCTCTGAAGTATTACATATAAAATTTTTTCTGCAACTGCATGTTAAATATAACAAATGTCTTAAAACAGAAAAATCTGAAAAAAGCAATTAAAATGAAATTTGATGAAAATATCATGTTAGCTCAGTTTTATTTGTGTTCTTAATGATATTAGTCAGTGAAGAATTTGCTTGCCTAAGGAGGTAAAGTGACACTTGCCTGACGTTTTTGAGTAATGACTGTTGCAGAAAAAAGCTATTTTATCAACTATTGGTCAATTTTCAAAAACTGTCGCTACTTTTTGCTATACAATCATAAACACATGAAAATCCGATGACAAATCTAAACAATAAGATAGTTGCAGTTATTTGTTGAAAATCTTGAGACACAGAAGAATCAAAAGCAATCTTATGAGTTTAAACAAGTCAGGCAAGGAAACGCTAAGTACATCTCGGAGGTCTTGCCTTGATCTGATTTTATATTTAATAATCTACTGCTACTACTACGGCTAACGGATCAGAATTAAGTTCGGGCAAAATGATAAATGATAATGAGAATCGTTGGTAAAATTCCATTTTATAGTCTAAATCAGATTACTAAGAACAAGAATGATTTACAAAGATGTCAAATGCAATAATTTTGTATTTCGAATCTAAATTTGGTCGATGTTTACGTTAAATGCATGCTTTGGATTCAACATATTGTTAGCTAACAGAAGACTGAGAAACTGATGAAAACGCCATCAGTGGATTCATTAGAGTCTCGAACAATGAAAGAAAGTCAATCATCACTTTCTGATTAAAAGTCATTTTCTCTACTTAGGTGTCATTCATATAGTTTCCCTAAAAGCCTTAGGGTCTCAGTTACATACAAGAACTGGAAACTACATATTCTGCATATAACACATTTACTTCTAACACTACATCTTAAAAGCACTTTCTCATTCTGATCTCCTTATATAACGTTTTTGTTACGTACAAAAGCATCAAAAAATTAAAATCTGAATGGGTCTGGCTTTCACTACTTTTCTCACAGTCCTGCTCTTTCACGCTTCAGTTTATGACTTTTGTTTTAAAGTCTGATCAAAGACATGCAGATTTTTCTGGCATTTCAAAACTATTCAACCCATCTGGTTGCTGAATACTGGAAGAAGAACTCTGATAACTTTGTTTGGGCTTCCATTCCATTAGAGGTTATGCTGCCCCTCCTCGATTAAACAAAGACGGATTCACCGCTACTACGTCCACGTCAGACCCTTCTCTGGGTACGTGCTCGTTGGCCTACAATTCTTATTGTTAATTATAATGGGAATTGATTTTTAGATTTCAGTAAATTTTCACGTTTCAATTCTTTTATGCAAATTATTCATAAAGAGACTTCCCTATGCTGCTTTTTCTGTGAAATTTCTAATTATTGCATGTTAGAAATTTGTTCTTCCACGGTTACATTCCGTCAAAACTGGTTTGTGTTATTGATATTTCAGCAACTGTACATGGCATAGGTGAATGTGGATCTTTATTGGTCAGTTAAGAATTTCTTATGTAGTGTTCAAAACAAGTAAGCACAAACTAATTTTTCCTTGACGAAATCGAACAAAGTATTTTCAAATGCGCCTGTTTTCACGTATATACTCGTACAAAAAGTAAATTTTTGACAGAGATTTTGTTTAAACCTACTTGGAGAGAATGTGTTACTAGAAAATGGGAATTATTGATCCAGAGCGGAAGTTTCCCGGTAACATGGATTACAACTGCCACGTGGCTAACTCGGTAGGTCAAAGATCGAGTTGATTCGGCATTATGCTTCGTGAATGGTTTATTATCAGAAGACAAAGTGGTGAATAGGTCAGAAGCACTAGGCGACAATGACGATAGTCGATTGTCTCTAAATAGTAAAGACTAGTCATGAACCCACTGTTTAGACGTTCTGGTAAACTTAATAAACTCAATAATGCTTTCTTTACATCAACGAGAGTCAACTCAACTGGTACACCTGGTACAATAAAGCTTACTCTATACTTAATGGCTGGGTGACGTTTAAACACCAAGAGCCCCAAAACCTGGATGGCGCACCTCAGCGGATATCGAACTCCTAGCGGTTTACAGTTGGTCTCTACCTGGAAGAGCTCCAAGCAAAACATATAAAAAAACAGTATAAGGTTTAACAAATATGTATATTAACGACACAACAAAAGAAGATATGAGGTACAATTTAATGGGCAAAACTCATTGGTGGTTGTAAAAAAAAACAAAATGTCTAAATTCTTATCAACTTACAATCTAGTTTTATAGCACAAAAGAAAAATAAACGAAAAACTCCGGTTATTTAAATGTAGGCATATTAAACCCGTAGAACAGCCAAAAAGTAGATAAGCAGATTTAATGTAAGGTACTTACGTCAAAAATGAGAGTCGAGAGCTTATAAGGTAATGTGCCCTCGGCAAATGCAAAAGGGCGAAAAGACTTAGCATTGGCAATTCAAAGGAATCACTCAATTTCTCAATGGGCACTCGGAAGGAGGGATAACAAGTTAAAACAAAAATCCGAAGATCCAACTCACCTTACAATCGGTCGTAAACTGAAGTTGACATTCCCAAAAGATAATAATTTCTATAAAGAATGAGGGCTGTATTTTTAAATACAATGAAGCTTTTAATTTATATTTCACAGAAAATCGCTGGTAATAAAAATACGAATATAATAATGCTAGCATTATTTTACCTGTGCAACCTGACACTTGTTGAAATTTAATGCGTCTGGGATTTGGAAATAATATAAAGAAATTGTATTTTGCGGAAAAAAATATTACCTTGAAAATAATATAAAAAAATGATTTGTAATTTAAAAGATATTTCTTCACACTTCTAAAATGAATTTAGCTTTGATAAAAGTATGAGTTTTGTGTACAGGATGTACTACAACAAATTCTCACTTATATGAATGTAACAAAGTAGGTTTCTTTTCACATTGTGATATTTAGGCATTCTAGCAGGGCGAAAGGCAAACAAAGGAATATCGTCGAAATTAAAAAAAGTCATTGTATCTTACAGTTAATAAAAGAAGCTTTCTATTTTTGATTATTATATCAAATACTAAAGAAAGAGAATTATTTGCTTGTTATACTTTGTTGACCAGCAAGTCTTAGAATATGCACCATCTTTTATTATCATTAGTCGACTGTTTATTGTACAACGTCGATTTTCTTTTTTGTGCGTCAATTATGATTCGTTGTGTAGTCTGTATAGCTTAAATGAAAAACTGACTTTTAGACTTAATTCTGATATTTTATAACATCTGTAGAAAAAAAGATCCCAAGTTTTTCCGACGTTACTATTATATTTATTCATTTGTTATTATTCCTTCTTTCCATTCATGTAAGAATTATCTGCTAAACCTTGCGATAAATGCAGTTTTTGAGTTACTCAAAAAAGTTCATATACTCCCATAAAATTATGTTGGTGAAGGAAAAAAATAAAGAAGGTAATGAAGATGATGACTAAAATATAGGAAAATGTCTAGAAAAATACTATTAAAATAAGATTCTCAGTTCTGTATACCCTCTTAATTTAATTTTGATATAAGATATGATTTATAAGAAGTCCGAAGACTGATAGCAGCATTTCCTTCGAATCGGAGCTAGCAAAACTGAAACAATTTGCTAGTGAATGTTTTTTCGAGAATTTTAAATTTTGTGCGTATAGGATTGGAGAACGATCGCGCCCAAGGCCAAAAATGGCCTACTTTAGCTATACCTCTCTTCTAAATTTTGAGAACTACAAAGCCAATATCGATTGTTCTTGAGCATATGATCCTTTCGGAGATCAAAAGGAAATATACATTACCATCCTCCTTCCCGTTAGAGAAGGGTACCGGAAAATCAAAAGTGCAGAAGCTTGAGAAATTTAATTGTGGGCACTATGTCAGGTTTTTCAACATTGTTTTAAGCTAGACACAATTGCGATTGATTTCGTAGGTGTGCTTTAGAACTCAAAAGATATTAATTAAAATAGAAATTAAGAAGCAAAAATGAAAGCATCTAACAAGAAAATATATGTAAAGGTGTAATATTATTTACAATTTATATTGTTTCGTATTTACTATCGACTACCCTTTTGAAAATCAGAGGAATTAAAGAATTTTGCAAGTTTTGAAGCAAAAATTAATAATATAATTTTTTTTTGGTAATATCACTAAGCATCTTGAAGTTTTAACCGGCTAGAATTCCTAAATATCCACTGTGGGGCGGCTTAAACAAACCGGGTGTTCCAGTTAACTTGAGACATCTAAATATTTCGAGAAATAAGCATTGTACAAAAAAAATGTTCCAAATAAACCTTTAATAGTATCAAGGGGGACGTTTGCCTGTGTAAAAATTAACCCGCCTCCACCGCTACCTGGAGGTGAGGCGGGGGGCAACTTTGAAATTTCAAATAGAAACCCTCATTTTTTATGGTAAATTCGAGTTCCTTGAAAAAAAATGCGTAAGTCCTGTTCGAAACATTTTTTTCGAATCGTGATAAATTGCGCTGTAATCCGAGAAAATTAGTTTTCGTCATTTTCTTGAAGAAAAATCAACCGCTTTTATGCATAACGATTTTAAAATTATTGTTAATTGAAAAGCAGTGTCTCTGATGTCCGAGCATGTATTTCGCATGATCGTAATGGCGTTAATAATTGCTCCTTGCACAGGATTTCTCCGATCTGATAAAATAAAGTTATGATTTTAAATAATCTTCCTGGTTTTGCTTAAAAGTTTAGTGACTTGATTATTATTTAAATAATCTATCTGTATTAGGGAAACTTGATGATATAATTAGCATGTGACAAACTTAACACACCGGTGTTGCAATGTTCAATCTTATATTTTTGATAAATAGTAAAATTGATGTTCTACCTTTACTAAACAATAGTACCTTATTCTGGTTTACTTTTCACGGATGGCATAAAAAGTAATTAGTATTATTTGCAGATACGAGGGTTGCTATTTATATTTCTGGCCTTGGCAATACTGACTGTTTCCAGGCGTCAGCTGACATTTCCGGTGTAAACTTTACATTGTTGAACATAACCTCAACCACAACATTTTGTCATTTGAGTGCGATTCGTGTTGTTTGCAGTTAATTGAAAAGTGCATTCCCTAGTAAAAA
>VTPC01006837.1:69423-91664 GCA_011009095.1 Ignelater luminosus | reverse complement strand
GACTATGTTGAAAAATAAAAATAAATTTTCAGAAAAAATGTCTTGTATCTTTGTTAGGTCGGAAGCTTTTTAGACCACCCTCGTAATAATACATTTTGCAAAAGCATTAGATACAGAAAGCCTATTAGTATACAGAAGGCCTATTAGTATCAAGACAACAAACGATTTAACCAGCTGTTAGTCGAAAGTCTCTTTAGACAACAATTTTGGTAGTAGGTTTTCGATTCATTTTCGGACGGATGAGGATTTTATTTGACTCTTTATAAACAGAATATTGTAATATAAACCACATACTGTGTAGCTATCAAATGCCCAACTAGGTAAAGATTCTTTTCTAAATGAAAGTTGAAAGTGCCAAATAGTTCTAAGTGCCAAAGCTAAACAGAAATCAAGAACCTTTTAACTAAAAACAAGGACCATTTTTGATACAGTAAATGACCTTCCAGGGCAGGGATCGGCAACCCGCGGCTCGCGGGCCATGTGGCTCTTTGCCACTCGGCTGCAACTCTTTTCAGAATCACAGAAGTGTTCACGTTTTCATTTCTTAATATATCTACCATTTTATAATACATTCGTGAATATTATTCTATTTCTCCCCATTTATTTACTTATTAAAATATTTCTTTTTTATTTTATTATTTTCAGCCGAGTTCTGTATGGTAAATACAGTTTGCGCAGTCCGGTCAGCATTAACACAATCACAGAAGCAAAAAGCATCTGGAAGCAATCTTCAAATAATGTGACCGCGCGAGTTTTGCTGTTTCTCATAAGATTGCATTTGCAAAGCATGAAAAACTTTTCACCGATGGAAAATACGCAAAAGAGTGCGTTGGAGGTATGGCCGAACATCTTTACTCTGAATTCAACAATAAAGAAAATATTCTTAAAAACAAATTAAAGACACTCCTCTATCCGCAAAAACTGTTCGAGACAGAACAATTAAGATGGGCAAGAATGTAATATCGGCATCTGTATTTTCTTTGGCATGTGACTAGTCGTGTGCCATGCCGTGAAGGACATCCCACAAGTTAGTCTTCTGGAACGGTATGTTTCCGATTACTAGCGTTGCTACCACTTAAAGGACAAACTCGAGATGGAGATATCTCTGCAGCAATTTTGGGATTTGTGACTGTTAGGGAAATTGACATCAATGGATTTGGTAGTAAAAATAGTCAACCTAGTAATGGTAAAAAAACATAATCATTGACAGTTTTGTGCTCTTCTTAAAGAAATGAACAGTCAATATTCCGACCTTCTTTTGTACAACAAATTTCGTTAGTTATCCAGAAGAGCAGTTTTCAAATGTTCGTTTCATGCTGGTTACAGAAATTTTACTTTGCCGTTGATATGACATCACATTTAAACTACCTTAATCAGAAGTTACAAGGTAGACGTAACACTGCAAATACATTTCTAGAAACCGTCCTTACCTTCGAACAACAACTACTATTGTATGTGGAAATCTGTTTCATTTCAAAACTTTAAGAAAACATCTGGAAACTAGTGGAAATATCATCAATAGTAAGTTCTTTTTGGCAGCAATTGTAAAAATACACGATTCATTTACTGATCGTTTCAAAGATTGCAAAAATGAAAAGTCCACTCTTTCGTGCCATTTTTGCCATTTCCAACAGTTAACAGAGCTCAGTTGGAACTACAGCTAATAGACTTAAAAAGCAAAGATTTATAGTCTTCAAAATATACGCTTTTACAAGTAAAACTAGAAAACCTGGAAAGAGAAAAAGCGACGTTAACCATGAATCATAAATCGACTGAACTTTCCAACTGTCAAAAAGGGGGCCTATTAATACATGGAATAGCCTTCCGGATTATTATAATCAACTCAAAATACCTAGCATTTGAAATTTTAACAATTTTTGGATCCACTTAGTATTGTGAGCAGACGTTCTGTAACATGAAGGCTATCAGAAACAAGCTAAGAAGTCTGCTTAAGAATATAAGCCTTAAGACGTGTTTAAAATTGAAGAATTCCAATTAATTACCGTACATGAAACACTTCTGTGCGGAAATGCAGTGTCAAAAGTCCCGTTAATTCGTTTTTCTTTATTTACTTAAAGTTTTGTTTTGTATTTGCTTTTGAATTAAATATATATTTACCGATATTGCGTTAAAATATTGTATCCCAAACTCCCTTCTCTATCCACTGCGGCTCTTTGTAAACCTTGGGTTAAACATTTGAGATAAAATGGCTCTTTTCTCTCAAAGGGTTGCCGATCCCTGTTCCAGGGTAACAATTGGAACAGTTTGGACACTTGTAGCACGTGGTTAGACTCAGAACAGTTTTGGACAAGAACCTACCTTTCGCGGAAAAAGACACTCAGAGGCTTTGGCATTTTCAATTTCAAATAACAACGGCTTATTTAACTGAAAAATATAATAAGTAGATGGCGGAACACCATTAGTGCTTGTGGAGTTATTGACTAGCCATTCGGCAATAAACAGTAGACATGAAGAAAGGCGGGTTAGCAAACATTTTGTCAGATAATACTTGTGCACCAGACAAATTAACAAGTACAAAAATATTTTGCTTAAAATTCAACGTATGCAACGCCTCTAAGACAACCCATTATGTTATCGAGATAAAATCTTTTGCAACTGCCACTACTACCTATAGTATTTACTATAAAAACGATTTACAAAACCTTACTAGTAATATAAGAATTAAAGTGAAAACCAAAGATATATATTAACTAGTGCAATGAGCAATCAAATACAATAATAAAGAATCAGGAAGATTAGATCAAGTCCAAAATCAATCAAAAGCAGAAAGCTCGAGTCTGTTATTGAAACTAGAGCTATACAGGTCCGCTCGGCTCCTCTGTGCCATTTCTAGGCTCACCCTATGCAGGAATATTGATTTTAGTAGGGACCAAGCCTGTGACCTAGCTTCTTCTTTTAACCCTCTCAGAGCTAAAACAAGTGTATTCACCTGGGGTGACCACTGATCGGATTACTTTAGCTTTGAAACCGACTTAAATACAAACTGTGTTTAGCTACCTCCGATGACTCAAGGTTGGACCTTGCCCTCTATTAACGGTCTTAGGAAAAATACATATAAACACGATGGGGCTTCGCTATCCATTGACCTTGTTGAGAGATGTAACAACGAATACGAATGGGCCATCAGCCTGCGTCCACCCATCTCATATATGATGGGAAGACTCAATAATCTGAGTTTGTCTAAGGATGCATCAAGTACCAAAACCTGTCCCGCTAATTAGCTGCAATAACAGTATTAGCAAACAGGTATAGAACAAAAGACTCCTGGTTCAAACACGCTAACCTAGCCCGATTCGAAACTCAACTATAGTTGAGCCAGCACATTTGTATTGTCATCTTAAATCACTTAGGAATAAATAGAACCCCATTAAGTACAGACTTAGTCTATTAGATCTGTCTTGTTTTGATGTTAGTTTTCTAATTTCCAAGCCATCCTGATTTTTTGTCAAACTGCGTATAACGTTCTCATTGTTTCGGAAACTTTCAGAAACGCATAGTGTTTTAGTGGCTTAACATATTCTTTTGCAAAAGTGTGATTGCTCCTCTCTAAATCTCCACCTATAGTAGAAGAATTAGTTGTAGGATATCATAATGCGGTAGATTTTCTGTAGAAAATTGTATGTAAACAACTGACGTTATTATAAATATATTAAATAAATATGCAACTATGGAGAAGCAAATAAAATGACACAATATAGAAACAGCAAATGAAGATCAGTATGTAGTGAGTAAGAACGAGAAAGAATGTTGAAAACTGCCTTTTTGGCGGTTAAACCATTTAAGTTTTATTAGGTGTGAATTGAACTAGAGAGAAAAAATAATCTAGACGACATAACATTCCATAGTAGTAAAAAACGAAAGGTAAACTAATGTCGAGAACCTTTTGTGTTTAATGTATACATAAATTAGGTCGTATGCTTTGTAGTGAAATGACTAGGTAGACTTCCCTTTTGTTTTGTTGAATAAACAATACCTGACATATTTACATATATCTAGTATTAGAATAATAAAGCTTTCAAGACAATGTCATTAAATACAGTTTAGGAAAACAGAAATGGTCGATTGCATTCAGTGTCGTATTGGTAAATAAAAAATATTTTTTCTGTGTTAAGGCAGGATCGTCACGGGTTTAAGTTAGGACGTTTTTCTCACCGGACGTTCCTCTTGAATACCAGGAGTCAAGTCAATAAATCATCTTTGTTGGAAGCTTAAAGTTTAGGAAATTTTCGATTTTTCAAAATATTTCTTTCTTGGAAGAGGTTTTTACGTCCGTATAGCTGCGTATTCCCTAACTGTTCTGACTGATCTAAAGTGTGCGTTACTAACAGTTTTTCTGTTCTAGAATTTTTGCACTTATCCTTCATTTTTGAATTGAGAGTTCAAGGTTTGGTCAAAAAACGCATAAAGATCTATGACAGGAAAAAAGAGACAGATACTATATATTAGAATAGTTAGGTTGTCGAAAGTTATAACAACGTCAATACCAAGCGCTTTGATAGAATGCTTCAGTGCTGGAATTACTTTTTAAAGTAAGCTCTTGGTGCAGAGCATTTGAATTCCTTTGTAATCATGCTTAGTGCTTTCGGCAATTCAAAAGAACGTCAAGCGCATTTACAAAAGCTTGAAGCACTTTTACAAGAGCTTGGAAGATTTCTCAGTATCTCGACTAATTGTAAAGGCTTCAAGCACACAGCAAGTTGTATATGGTGCTTGAGGTTTCAATTCCCAATCCTTTAAGTTCTCAATTACTGTGTTTGCTAACTCCTTCAGGTATAAGTACTTAGTGCTTGACAATTCAAAGCGCTGCGTTTCAGTAATTGGACCTTAGTAATTAAACCATTTTACCTCAATGAAGGCAGGCATGATTTCTGCTATCCACGAGTAAGTCATTTTTCTCTGTAAGATAACTTTGTACGACAAATAAATAGCACTTTTGGTCACATTAGAGATGCTATCAATGTTTTTTTTCTTACACGTAAACGCTAAAGTCTAAATATTTTTTTAGTTTTGAGAACTATATTAGTCTAAATTAGTTAGGGTTGTACAAGCAGAAAATATTTAAGAAAAGGTTGCTAGAGAAGATAAGCTTTTTAATGCAATAGTAACTGAAACATCTATGAAAAGTAGCAGTTTGGCTTAGCAATGAAATCAGAACCAAGAAAACTTTCTTTAGTCATGTTTCAGCTAAGTAGCTGGGCAAATACAATTTAAAATCGAAGATCGGCTAGGCATCGAAAACCATCAAGACCCATATTGTTAAAGTAAAAATTGATTATAAAACTTGAGAAAAACAGAGTAGGAAGTTAATGGCATTTTCCATTCCATCGAGATATTCAATGGTATCAGAATTAAATTCTTTAAAATTCTTTCCTTGTCCATAGCTGTAACTATTTGCAGGATACAGGAAACGACTTTGAAGATATTTAATAATTTATATTTATATCAAATATCTAATAAACCATGAGATTGTTTCTCAATACCCGGATTGAGTTATTAAAATATACATTCCGTCTTGTTCAAGAAGATCGCAAAGTAATTATCGAACTAAACCGGCCAACGCAACGGAATAAAAAGATCCTGTGCGTCATTGCCGTTAAGTTGCGTCATAATAGTGAAGGAGCAATTATTACTTTATAGGAAACCTGAGTCAATAAACACAAACCCCTCGTAAACCACAGTAGACTCATCCGGACAAGAAATATATTTTCTGCTCATGATTATGTACAGCGCTTTCGTTTCCGCTAAGAGATCAATAGATGAAATCTACACTTAACTTCTTTTTCTTATTTATTGAATAATTTTATCTCGGATCAAGAAAATGAATTTTTCTGTTGGAAATATTAAAAACAAAGCTAACACAAAAATTATAGGAAAAGTCAGCAAGTCTTATTTTTTCCTAAAATTATGTACTATCTATGCTTATTTCAAAATATAAAGGAAAAATTGTTTTATGCATTTGTATTATCCATTTAAACTTGCATTGATTATGGATGCTTTTGCTCGTTTATTATGATACTGTGTAAAATCACACGGGAAGGATTCAATGGATCAAGAAAAGCAAACCGCCACTTCTTCAACTAGTGCGACTTACGCATTTTCATAAATAAAGCCCTCAAACACTGTCGTGTACGGAACATGTAACAGTAATTTTATCAATTCCTGTTACAAAATTGTCGTTAACTGCCCTTGCAGGGCTGGTTTATAATTTCCCTTAGTCTTATTCATTTCTTAATCAATTTCAAGTTGAATATTTCTTTTTTACTAAATCTTACTTGTTGACAGTGAGACGCTGGGTATAATTTTTCTATTTTCAAATATCTTTGTGAATCCGAGTACGAACAACGACATTGTCGAGGACGAGGAGAACGCAAAGAGGTTTGTGCTGCGTCCTCGCTGTAGCCATCTTTGACGCGAGTTTTAGTGTTTAAAAGGCCTAAATCTTTGGGTAAGGATAAATTTTTATCGTTGTTCTCGTACTGATGCATCTTTCGGTTTTTTTTTATCATTAGATTTTTTTTACGGAAGAGGCTGTAGTTATCTTTTACGGAGGAATCTCAAATTAGTCTTCTGGAGGCAGCATTCAGTAACCTTTGGCGGGAGAATCTTTAGGAGTGCTTCTGGTGGACTTTCTCATCCATGAACTTTGTCTGAATGCCGATTGATTGAAACTGGCTTCCAAATTTTCCATCATTAGTGGAGTCCAGCATTGCGTTTTATAATTGTACTACGTATATTCAAAAAAACTTCTAAATAACTTCTGGTACTTTTTAGATAATAAGCGGGGAAAATAACATGACTTTGAAATTAATACTACAATAAAACCCGTGTGGTTTGTTTTATTCAATAAAATAAAATTATACTTTCTTGTGAAGCTCCTTAATTAATATGGGGTCAAATTTAGGTTTTGTCAAGTATATAAAGGGAGCGATATTGATATGTATAATTTGATTTGCTTGTTGTTTGATTAATTTTCAGATGTGTGAATTATTATTATTATTATTATTGTTGTATTATTTTTTGTCAGTGTTTAATAACTTTTTAAAAAACAAGTATATCAGTTTTTTTTAATCTTTTTTTTATACTTTTATCAGTGATTAAGACACATCAACTGCTGTGTTCAATTAATTATCCTTTCAACGACAGTTCCCTGTAAATATAAATTTATTTTAAGCAGGGTGTATACGTGATGGCACCAGCTAAAGGACGACGTAAAAAGAGTGCTGTTTCAGATACTATATATGAGGAAAATGCACTTGATACTCCCAGAGATTGTTTTAACTTGAATTCTTCAACTATTACTTATTGCTTTGATAGATTTAAAGAATGCAATAACGAGATTTTTACATTTTTCAACAGTGGGAACTTTACTGATATTATAAAGAAAATTGTTAATGAAGAAACTAAATCACTAAAAGATGAGATAGTACAATTAAGAAACGAAATTGATGTGCTAAAATCCAGTAATATTGATCTAATTAGACTACTCACAAATCCAAAATACATTAATAACCAAAATTGCAATGGACCCTCATGCGATGCAAAAAGCTATTCAGATGTAGCAAAAAATGGTAATAATCAGAAACCATCTACAGCAGTACCATATAATAATAACAACAAAAATCTTTCCTTACATACCTTGCTAAATGAGAAACCCTCAATTATAACTTCGAATTCGGTCTCTCATAATAATGAAGCGGTAAGACATAACAAGAAGTTTTATAATGAAAATAAACTGATAATAGGTACAGCATTGACAAATTCTGTTTTAAATAACAATGAATTTACATCTGTTGCAAAAAGGAAGAAATACTCAAATGTTCATCTTACTAGAGTAAATCCCGCTGTAAATAAAGATAAGATTGTTAATTATATCCAAACTAAATTGCAGCAATTACTTAACAACACTAATATACCAGAAGTAAATATTATGGAATTAAAATCAAAATTTCCCGATTCTTGCAGTTCATTTAAAATCACAATTGATGCGAATCACTTATCAAAAATTTTGGATGCTTCATTTTGGCCTGCAGGTATTGCTGTGCGTAAATTCTATGTAAATAAAAATAATAATGGTAATAAGATTGATTCAAGTAAAAATTTTCAAGAGGTATCTTCAAAACAAAAGCTAATTTAGTAGATATTCAACAAACAGTTAAAAATCTAGAAGTACAACATAAAAGTAGTGTTAATAACTATATTGAAAATAGAATAGAAGAATTATAATTTTCCAATCAACATAAGAGATTACGTATAGCATATGTAAATATACGATCATTAGTTTCAAGTTTTGATACATTTTGTGACTTTGTTAATGAAAATGAAAAGAAATTTCATTTAATAGCTATATCGGAATCGTGGTTATGTCCTGATTTTCCATCGAGTTCAATACATATACCGGGATATGAATTATTATGTGGCGATAGAAATTCTAGAGGTGGTGGACTGTGTTGGTATATTCTGAACAATTTAAATTTTAAGGCTATATCTATAGATTTGTCTACGTCAATAAATACGGAACAACTCTGGGTATTAATAACGATAAAGAACACTAAAATAGGTCTCGGCGCTATATATATACCAAAAATAAATAATGCCTGCTTTGCTGAAATGGAATTATCATTTTCGCATGTAATGATGGAAGTCGATGATCTTCTAGTAGTTGGAGACATAAATATTGATTTAAATTGTGATTCATCATTTTCGAGAAAATTTAACAATCTGATTAACTCATTCAACATGAAACAGATTGTAACTCAACCTACCAGAATAACAAATACAAGTGCAACTTTGATAGATATTATATGTGTTAGTAACAATATTACTGTTACAGAATGCGAAAACTTGGATTTAATCAATGTAACAGATCATATGTTAACATACTGCGAATTAGATTATTTTACAAAGAAAGTCTTACCTAAAAGAATTACATATCGTTGCTACAGAAATTTTGTATTAAGTGCTTTTGAACATGATGCAGCTGCAATCAATTGGGATTACGTGGAAAGATTAGATAACATTGATTCCAAAGTCAATTATATTAACAATCAAATTTTAAAGTTATTTAATATCCATCCACCTATAAAATCTTCCACGTTACGTAGTAGAAAACGTCCTTACATCACGGATGCTTTAAAAGTAATAATTAATGCAAAACACAAAGCGTATAAAAAGTATTCAAAAACCAAACTAGAAACTGATTTGAATAACTACAGGCATTTACGAAATTACCTATCTGTTGCTACAAAGAATGAAAAAATTGCTTTTATTAAAGATCAATTATATGTTAACCGTTGTAATCCAAAGATGTTATGGAGAAACTTTGCTTCTTGGAATGTTCACTTAAAACCTCAATCAGAAATAGCAGAGGACATTAAGAACGCTAATTTAATTAACAGTTACTTTACAAATATTGTTCAAAATGTGGTTGTTGATAATGATACAATGAATTATTTCCTTAACAATAGATTTAATGACAACCCTCCAACTGACTTATTTAGAGAAATAACAGCTGAAGAAGTAGCCAAAATTGTAAGTAAATTAGCATCTAACTCTTGTGGAATTGACAATATAAATTTAAAAATGTTAAAACTAGTATTATCATTTTGCATATATACTCTAACACACATCATTAATTTCTCGCTTAAAACTGGTACCATCCCTGCAATCTGGAAGAAAGCTGTAATTAATCCATTACCAAAAGTGACTAAAGCAAGTGAATTAAAAGACCTTAGACCAATTAGTATATTACCCACGATGTCAAAAATCTTAGAAAAGGTTGTTTACTTATTCTTAACTGAATATATTTGCGAGAGTAAAATATTGTCACCTATTCAGTCTGGGTTTCGTAAACATCACAGCACTACCACCGCAATGCTTAAGATAACTACAGATATAGCGAGAAATATAGATAAATCAGAAATCACTTATCTTGTGCTTTTAGATTATAGCAAAGCATTTAACGTTGTTAACAGAGACCTACTTTTAGCGAAATTACATTTTTATGGAATCTCCGATGAAAATTTGCAGTGGTTTAAAAATTATGTGACAAACCGGTTTCAAATGGTAAAAATTGATAATAAGATTTCTGAAGAAACTGAAATGAATTATGGTGTCCCTCAAGGAAGTGTTTTGGCACCTATCCTTTTCACAATTTTTACGGCTGATCTTCCAAATTCTTTGCAACATCAATGGGATATTCACCAATATGCAAATGATACTCAAATATATAAATCGTGTTTACCAGAAAAAAGTAATGACTTAATTACAGAGCTCAATCTTAATCTGCAAAATATTCTAGAATGGTCGAAAAAGAACGGATTGCGTCTAAACTCTGAAAAAACCATCGTGATGTGTATTGGTACAAGAAATTTAATTTATAAAGCTAAACAGAATGCTAGAAACCAAATTATGTTAAATAATTCTATTCTAAATGCTAGTGAAAGTTCCCGCGATCTTGGATTAACTATAGACCATAATCTAAATTTTGAAAGGCATGTTGTCAAAAAGTGCAGCCAGTGTTACATGAAATTAAAGTCTTTGTGGAAATTTAAAGATATTTTACCGCCAAATGTAAAATGGAATTTAGTTGACGCCCTTATCTTACATCATCTTGATTACTGCAGTTCCGTCTATTTCAACTTTTTAACATCTCGAATGAAGAGTACCTTGCAAATTCTTCAAAATTGTTGTTTAAGGTTTGCATATCAAATTAATAAAAGAGAGCATATTACGCCTCATTATAACAGTTTAAATATTTTAAAATTGGAAAATAGATTTACACTTTTGTATGGAACAGTCCTATTTAATGTTTTAAAATCAAAAGAACCATGTTATTTATATAAATTATTAGTTAAGCGATCAACAATACATAGTTGTGATTTACGTAACATGGATATGTATACAATACCTAAGCACAGAACTAACAAATTTAAATGTTGTTACGAATTTACAGCGCCTAAAATATTTAATAGTCATACAAATTTATTTCAAGAGTGTACTTCAACAGCTCAGTTCAAAAGAAGTTTTAAAAATTGTTTATTAGATTTCCAGAAATTGTGATATTTAATTATTTGTTTATTTTGTAAGGGAGAAAGTGAAAAACAGACTTGCTGACCTTTTTTCCCATTAAACGTTAATATCTTTCTTTTCTTTTTTTAAATATATATTGTATTATTACGTTCAGTAAACATTATTATTATTATTATTATTATAAGTCCTGTAGCGCTACTTGACATCATCCGGAAGTCAATGTGGTGAGTTACTTAATTACCAACAGCATACTTCAATGTCGTTTCTTTTAATTGTTTTTTTAATTTATGTTAACTCTAAAAAGGGGTTGTTCTTTTATAATATTAATTGGGATAAATTAATGCTTCACCATAAAGATATGAGTATTTCTTGTAACTTTAAATTTTTAACAAGGTCGAGTGATAACTATTTTTACAATTCGATTTATTTTATGTGACTGGCTCTATTGATAAATCTTTATTGTTAGAGAAATGTATCACAAAGTTTTCTAAAATCGTAATTTTATACTTTTTTTAAATTCAATTGTGTTATTAAATTTAAATCTCTTATACATTTTTTGGTGCTCCGCTATATTTTGTGTAATCTTTGTTTATCTTTCAAATTAATAGAATTATATAAATTTATAAAATGCATTTCTGTGTTTTATTATATGTGTAAATGAGAACCTTCACGTAGGGCAACCTCCTGAGCTAGTCTGGCCTAGGACCTTGATACTAGTTTAAAAATAAAGATATTCATAAACTCTTTGTAACGCAAGGTTATGTTACAAACATATTCCATTATTTTTGTTACTACAAATACTTTATGTGAACACATAGAGCCTAAAAATAACTCCACAACGTTTTATGAAAACACGAAACTCAAACCCTCTCTTCTTCATTTTGCTGTCTTCTTTAAAATTATTATTATTAACCTTTTGAATAAGCGAGCTTTTGTTCAAGGATTATTGAATGTACACAATAATTAGGAAGTAATGGATTTGTTTTGAAAACCAAAAGTGTAATACAATTTGAATGATACGAAAAATTGTGGGATAATTGTTCCCTTGCTGTATAAATCTTAACCTAAAGATAGGCAACTTCTTTTGCTTGAATATTTATCAAATGGCAAGCTTGTTGACAATCGAAACATCAGAGAACTATTTTTGAATCACTAAAACCTCCTTTATCTTGTTTCATGAGTTACCAGCAAAATGTCACCCTAATTTTTCTCTTCCGCTAACAGACTGAAGTCTATTTAGTGTTAAGTTAATAAGGATTTTGGTGCCGGTACGTGATTTTCCAAAACAGTTTTCAAAGTATTGTCGTGTTGATTATTCTGGTTTTGAACGACACTGATATTGGTCGCCTAATTGTTTGTACTCCTTTTATCAATTTTAGTTCTAAGCAAAACTTCACTATTTTAACACAGAATCAAAAGTTTAGACAACATTGCAAGCACAGTTTGGCTACAACACACTACAACAATTCTAACGTAAGTAGATTACATGCAACGGTTCGTTACTTTTTATGATATAAATGTTTAAATTTTTTTTAAAAATCCCGCCAAAAATTAATTGTAGTAGGTTGGTATGGAAATAACAAAGAAACGCAAGTTCGCATTGTTGACTCTGTTAATTTGATTTTCGGAATTGTGTATTTTTAAATTTATTCAATTTAAATTATCCTTTGTAAAGAAAGAGAACCTTCTAGATTCTTCGTACTCCTCTTTGTGGAGTAATTTTGAACTACTTCGGTATTTCAACATTTTGTTCATATGTATTCGTTGTTTTCTCCCATAAAAATCTTAGTTTCGTTCAACAATTTTCTAAAATTTTTAATTCAAATTAAAAAAGTAAAAATAGAGATCGAAAATCATCGATCATCCTTCTAAATTAATTTTTATAGGTTAAGTCACTTTCGTATTTTGAATTCAGCGCATAACTGGATTCCATTTTTTTTTTGTTTTTCACCTCGAAAATTATATTGATGTTGACCCTTGAAGCGACAGGTTGTTGTGTTTTTGGTGCTACAATTTATTTTCAAGGTGCGAGTTTTACTGGAAATTTGTTAGTCGTTAAATTCCACTGAAATACATCGATTGTCAACTTGATATACATATTAGGTCGTCTCAGATTGTTCCCTCAAGTCTGAACAAGGAGGGTCAGCGGAGTCAAAGTATAAAACTGCTCTGGGTCTAATATCCGAATATTCGAGAAACTTTAAATGCTAGGAGTGAACTAAATAGAATTTGATAATTACGTCATCTGGATTTGGGTGCGGTCCCGTAATCAAGCATCTGTGCTGTGAACTTGAAAGGGCAGTATTATGCAATCATACTGGAGTTTTGCAGAAGCGTGGTTATCTTTTAAGGTGATTTCAAAAGCTTATCTGTGGTGAGCAAGGAAATAAAATTTTATAATTGCACGTACATCACCATTTGAAATAATTTAAATTGTGGCTAAGAATATTTGTTTTTGTTTCATGTAATTTTGAAATTTTTTATAAAATCTTAAACTTTTGATATGCGTTAATAAGAAACTTTGATTATAATATTAAAAACGTAGCTAGTTGTAAGTAAAGATAATATTTGTTCAGTATTAAACTGTTTTTGCTTCGTTTAAATTAACGAAATTTTTTATAAACCTAAGTATAATTTAAAATCTTGATACACGTTATTAACAATATAGTTAGTGGTAAATTTAAATAATTTTGATGACAGCATTTCAACCTTGAGCTTAAATAAAAGAGTTAGAACTTGAAGTCCGATGTAGTTGTTTATATAATTTATTCTTCTTATTGTGTTGTTCCTCAAAATAAGTTTTTAGCTTATCACGCACATTGGCGCTCGATCTACACAGATTGTACTCTTGTATAATTAAGTCATTAACCCATGGTTCATAAAGTGTTTTTAAAGCTATTATTAACTATATGCGATTTTAAAGTCAGCATCGCATTAAGGTCCGGAGGTGCTCGAGCGATTTTAGCGAGCGACTCGTAAATTAAAAGTTGTCGACTCGAATCCGCCTAGAGACAGAGGGGATTCTTCTAATCAGCTTCCCAGACTGTAACTGTTGTAAACGTCTACATTTACATATTGGCAAATAGGCCACTTTTGACCCTTTTTATCTACCTAAATTACTGAATATGGCAACACTGCAAATAATTATCAACAAATATAACGTTATTTTAATACAACAATTGTTTGTGAATAAATTTCAGCTTATTAAATTTTAAATCTTTTTTCAAAGAGCTTGCAAAATTTTTAGAAAAGTTAAACGTTGTAAGTAAATGCGTTTCCGGGAGAAGCCCCAAGTCGAACGACCGTGGTCAACTGATTCAAAGAATTTCAACGGAAAAGATCATCTCTTGAGGATGAAAATCGTGAAGATCGTCCTATTACAGCAATAACTTCAAGTCAAATTGATGCCGTTCGTCGCACGATTGAAGAAGATCGCCGGATGACCTACAGTGAAATTCGTGCAACTCTCGGCATTGGAATGAGTGCAATTTAAACAATCCTTCACTTACATTTAAGTGTGGAAAAAGTGTGTTGTCGTTGGATACCACATCGTTTAACAGAGAATAATAAAAGTAAGAGTCGACTGGTGCGTAGAAAACCTTGAACGTTATCGTGCAGGTATGTCTAAGGTCGTTTATAATATCGTTACAGGTGACGAAACCTGGATCTGCTGCTATGATCCATTAACTATGCAACAATCTACAAAATGGATGTTTCAAAATAAAATGCGGCCCACCAAAGTGAAACAATCACCAAGTTGTGCTAAACAAATGATTGCTTCTTTCTTCAGTCATATGGGCTACATTTGCTCTGTTACTGCAGATTGGTATAGCACCACTTGCTTGTCAACAATGTTGTCAAAAGTATAGAAGAAACAAATTGTTTTGCACCATGACAATGCTTCAGCATATTCTGCAAAGTTGACATTGGAGTTTCTTCGATCTGCTGGGATAAAATTAATGTCACATCTACCTTACAGTCCAGACTTAGCTCAGTGTGATTTCTTCCTTTTTTCAACATCAGAGGAAGCTGTTAATGCATTTGAAGAGCATGCTAGTGCAATGTCCAAGGAAACCTGGACTGCCTGTTTTACGGAATGGTTTGAGAGGATGTCAAAGTGCGTGAAATGTAGACGTTTACAACAGTTACAGTCTGGGAAGCTGATTAGAAGAATCCCCTCTTCTCTAGGCGGATTCGAGTCGACAACTTTTAATTTACGAGTCGCTCGCTAAAACCACTCGAGCTCTCCGGGCCTTAATGCAATGTTGACTTTAAAACCTAGCGATCTCAAAACAATTATGAACTAATATCTCAATTCTACTACTTTTGGCTGGACAATAACATTCTTAACTTAATATATTAAGGGCGATTTATACAACCGAAGGTATTACTTAATTATTTATATTGCACTAAATTGTTGAGAGTGCACTTTGGCGTTAAAACATTTATTCAATACATTTTGCATGTTATGTTTGTTTATTATTTCCTTGCTTTTATCAATCATTATTATTGAGAATTTGCTTTTTGAATTTTCTTGCGACTTCCAGAATGATGACTAGAGACTTGTATCCTGTTTTGTATTCACTCTACCACTTAAGGAACCACGACCTTTAACTACTGTGTTAGCAGCTGCTACAGCTAGTATCTTAAAATATATAGATAAAAAAATATCTAAAGTTCTGCACCATAACGATATCAATATCAAAATGTAATCACAATATAATAAAAACCTTTAAAGCACTTTCTACTACTTAACTATTAATCTTCGCTATATTTTTTTACAACTACAAAAGATTGTTTACGTGACCACAATTACTTTTACATTAGCGTGTCTGTACATTTGAAGTGTAGATGTTGTAAATTCTCTCAGAAATGATGCTTTCTTGAGAATTGCTTAGACGGTTTTGGGTGATTAAATGTTATTTACTGCAGGAAATTAAATTAACTGATCAATTAACTGATTGTTCTATATCTTTCGTGTAGTTCTTTGTTGCTTAACATTAGAAAATCATCCCTAATCGGTACTTAAACAACAGTAAAATTGTAATTGTTATTACGAATAGAGCGAATCCTTTTTTAGACATCACATAATTATATTGCAACTCAAATGTATCCACGAAAATAGAACACGTAAAATGCAAATGCCGTTTGCTAAGTTCAAATATTTCAAACCAAAAATTCGCTCTGGAATTTGTTAAAGGAATTCTAGCTTATGACGGACATCATACATGTACACTTTATTAACTTTTTTTTTTTGTTGAAATCAATAGCAGGGGAGGCTACATTGCTATGGTATTGAATGGAATAAACTTTCATACCCTCTAAAAGTTTCTAGTTTATAAAACCTTATAATATCAGATTTCCAAAATACAAAGCATTATAGAAAAGTTTTGCAATTTTGAAACTTTTAATAAAGAATTTATTTTACGTACAAAGAAGTTAGTTGCTTAAGTTTATTAGCTGCAGCACCAGAACCATTCTAGTTTATCAGACACCGATTAAAGAAGTGATGAAGTCGTGAAATTCTAATTAAAGTTACCCTTTTGTGTGCTTGAAAGATACACCATTAATTAGAAATGATCCAAAACACAAATTTAATTTATGGTAGATTCTGTTCTCTCTTTTAAGATACCTGTTTTATATACTTATTCACGTCTACAAACAACGTTTTTATATTACGCAATAAATAAATGTTTATGGTAAACATACGCTAAAAAGGCAAATATTTAGCCAGTCACAACTAAAATATCGATGCGTCTATTCTAGGGTTAGGTTTACTCTGTAAAGCAAGTTAATCTAAATTACATGCAGTGATTAGGGTGCGATATCATATTATTACCTAACACGGCACCACAATGACATTGTGATCATGACGTCACATTTGTATCGGTGTTAACAACGTTCAGATACTAATTACAACATAACAACAACAGCAGCACCAGCAGCGTTGTTTCATCAAAACCGAAACAATCCAATTTGATTAACTGGGTTACAATATTAAATAAACCAAATAACGTGTTGACCTCTACATGAGGTTAGAATTTTGGACATCGATACCTTCTTTTTAGACTTTTTCAATAAAATTACATGTTGTATTTATAAATGTGACAATTTCAATTTTTTTTGCCTTTACTAATAATTTTAAATAGATTTGGTTCCCTGAAGTTTTTGTAATTTGCAACGCAGTATAATCCTAACTATAGTAGTTTTCCAACCAATGTGAAAATTCCCTTAAAGTCACAAAAATATTGTTTTTTACAGTAGACCAACTGAAACTAAATGAGTTTGGTGTCATACTTATTTTGTATTTATACTTCTGAATTCGAAGAACATATTTTGGAAGCTCGAAGCTTTATTTGGTAAACTAATCTCTAATTTATAAAGCCAATTTTATCCCGAAGAGTTGCAAGTTTTATTATTGCCATGTCTTTAAGATAATACCTTTTCCCTTTTAAATGTAGGAAAATTACACTTAACTTCGTAAAATAAGGTTGGAAATATAAAATTAACCTTTGTTTACGTTCTAGGATACTTAACAACCACGAAAGAACATCAATGCAGCATTCCTGGTCAAAAGAAGTTACGGGAAACTTATCCAAAACGTCAAAGGAAGCAAAAAATGTTGGTTACTGGCATTTAGAATCCACGCTGTACCATAGGCTACGCTGCGTCGCCATTTCAATAAATTGCGTCTAAAGCCAGCATTTCATTCAGATGAGAAAATTCAGATTGAAGAGCATATTTTGGAGTTTGAACAATAATTTTCTAAATGTACTACACTTGAGTAAGACAAATGACATATCAGTTTACAAAAGCAAAAAGCTGGAATAGATAGATTCGATAAGTCCGCTTAGATGACAGGTTGGGGTTGGCTAAAGGATTTTAGGGCTATAAATCCAACAAGTCACAAATTATAAGTTACTTTACCTTCTTAGATAAAATGGTTTCAGATAAAAATATTGCACCAATAATATCCAAAAAAACCAGCAAGTTGGTGGACTGGCCAGTACTGAACGAGGCGAGTAAGTCACAGATGCTGTTTGTACTAATGCAACCGGCTCCTTAGTATATCACTCGCACTCACTTTGAAGCTTTCTTGTGAGAGGGATTGCATAGTTCAAAAACTCTCATATGGATAAAACACTTTGTAAAATCAGTTGATTGGTTTATTTGGCTCACTTAATTCTGATTATAATCATCAAATGACAGTCGGACTCCAAAACCATCCAGACAGAGTAGTTGAAATTTTTCCATTGAATCTCTGTATTTCCGGATCATCTTTCTTTGTCAAGCAAAGTAACTAAAGACGAAAATACTAAAAATGAATGCTTACAATCAACTATAGCTAGGGATTCAACTAGCCAACATTTAATTCCCAAATCTACACTTCATATTCCAAAAGATTTACTTTCCACTTCGGAGCAACCTGCTTGAGAAATTCTAGGACCTTTACAGGTCGATCCAGTGCAGCAACTTTGGGGTGTTACAAAACCTTCATCACTCGTTACAAGTCACAACATTCTGCAGTTGCTTTACATTATCAAGAGCTTCCGCCACAGAATGCAATAAGGAAAATAACGGACAAGGATGTACGTAGTTCACAAGTTTTTATTGGCAGTTCTTATATGAATCAAGTAAATGTTCTAAAAACAAGAGAGAAAGGAAATTACAAAAGTGTTCGTAGTAAAAAAGAAGTCAAAAGTGCAATTTTCAAAGACAATATAAGAACAACTGTCTGGTCAAATTTCTTCTTTAAAACAATAATACAATCTAATTTGTTATTATTCTTTTCAAGTTTCCAGATTTAACCCACACAGCATTATCGCTTGCTATAAACTTGCTGCAACCTTGATTTTTACTTGTCAGACTTGCACTAATTTTGCAAGCTTTGAGCAAGCTTGTTGCAAGTGGATAACTACAGGAATGTAAAATTAGACTTGCCAC
Source organism: Ignelater luminosus (assembly GCA_011009095.1). Classification (NCBI taxonomy): domain Eukaryota; kingdom Metazoa; phylum Arthropoda; class Insecta; order Coleoptera; family Elateridae; genus Ignelater; species Ignelater luminosus. The sequence goes on along the minus strand of VTPC01006837.1, from coordinate 72,671 downwards.
AAGTTTGTTATATCCTTGCCATAGCAATTGAAAATAATTATATGCAAAGATGGTAGTGCAGAAACTAAGTACGCGTTTTACCGACATCGCATAAGCAAAAATGTCCTATCATCTTGTGGTCAGCTTCACATCACCACTTCACTTTGCCACACTTGTAACCACGTGTTCATAGTGTATGTTACGTTGGTTTTCGGTGTATTCTCGTTCTCCCAAATTGTATAATTTTTTGTATAATATTTCTTTGTTTTTTAATTTATTTTTACAATTTCATGTCTTTTATGTGTAGATATAAGTGGTTGAGTAAGCCTGTCTATATTAATATAATACTTACATTTCTGTTTGTCCTTTCTTGCTTCTTTTGTGTTTCTATTGTATATATTTTTTTATTGTATATACTATTTCACTTTTTACGTGATATTTTTTTTAATTTTAATTAGTTTAGTTGTGCTATTAAAATAATGTCCTATGAAGAGGAGTATTTAGTAATAAATCAATGTAATCCTTTTTGCGTTATAATATCTGAAAATCAAAACTTTAACCGTAAGCATCATCTTTTGGTCAAGCTTACATTACAATAAGCATATAGCAACATCCTTGCAACAAATCTGCAATACAAACTTGTATCAAATTTACATTACAAGTCTGCATCAAGTTTGCACTACAAGTTTGCTGTAACCCTGCATTTGCAAACTTCTTGCAAGTTTGTCAGGTGGGGAGTAGTTTGCTTGCCGCAACCTTGCTACAGCCTTTTTACTTAACATAACTAGTTTGCAGTAAGTATGTACTCTTGGCCTATCAAGCTTGTAGCAAGATTGTTGCAAGGTAATTATGCTGTGTGGGAAATTACCGAAGATTTAATTTTATAACTCTAACATGTTAAATTTTTCTATTTTTTTGAGTTTTGCTAATTTTAGTCTGTTTTGTAATGAACTATCTTAAACACACGCAGAAGCTCATTTTTAAAAATCTGCTCACATTTACACTAATTTCTTCTTTTAGTCTTCACTCATCCATTGTTGGATATCTGCCTCCTATAGTTTTCTAAACCAAACCAGTCCAACTGCTCCTTTTAGGTCGTCAGTCCATCTAGTCTGTGGTCTGCCTACATTTCTTTTTCTGGTCCACGGTCTCCATTGAATAATTTCTTGATTCCACCTGAAATCAGTCTGTCTTGATGTATGGCCAGCCCATCTCCATTTTAGGAACGCCACGTGTTTTTTACATTGATAATTTCGGATCTGTTTCTAATGTTTGCGTTTTCGACTTCATCTTTTAATTTTATTCCAAGCATCTGCCTTTCAATTGGCTTTCGGAATCAAGTTAATTTCTCCAATCTCCCATTTCTTAGTCCCCATATGAGCGGCATATATTAGGACAGGCAGTACATACTGATTGTAAACTGAATAATTAAACCTAAGTTTCATAGAAATTTTCTGGGTTTTAAAAACCTTGTTTTGTCTTTCAAACGCTGACCATGCTAGTCTTGTACGTCTTGACCTCTGCTTGTTGATTGAATTTTCCACATTTTATTAACTACCCCTAATAAATATATTCTTCAACATATTCGAGCTGGTAGTCGTCCATGCTAATGTTTCTGTTGTCATCTATGTTGGTCATGACATGTTTTTTCTTTATTTATTTTAAGCCCTTCTTTGTCTGCTTGAGTTTTTATTTCTTCTTATATTTCGAAGTTATCTGATATCAGTATTACATAATCGGCATGTGCAAGATAATTTAGCCGTTTCCAGTTGATAATTATTGCTCCGTTACTATCCCAGTCCAAGCTTTTAATGACATTTCCTAGTGCTATTATAAACAACTCATAGAATCCTTCCTGTTTGACTCCTCGTTCAATGGTGTCAAAAGCCTTCTTAAACTGTATGACGGCCAAATACAAAAGTATGTAATGTTCGGTGCAGAATTCTTACTGTAAAGATGTGGCCACAACTACTAAAGTTCTTTCTAAACTCTGCTTGTTCAACTGGCTAATAAGTTTCTAAGTTTTTGTTTAACCTGCTAATTATAATTCTCGTTAAAAGCTTATATGTTTATGCGAGTAGGGATATTGGCCTATAATTTTCTAATGTATTCTTATCACCTTTTTTAAATAGCAGAATCACCAGTAAGTTATTCCGGTCATCAGATGTTTTTACTTCCTTTAAACATTTATTACATAGTATTTATAGCGTTTTTGTTTCTGTTCTTCCATCTTCGCAAAGTATTTCTGTAAGTATCCCATCTTTTTATTTTTCATCCCGTCGATATTTAATAGGATCTTTTCTATACTGATATCTGGTATATTTTCTGAGTTTACGTTTATCATCTTCAGTTTAAGCTGTTTTTCTACTCTGTTGGGTAGTTATTTTTCTTTTGTGTATATGCTTCTTTGTCCTAGTCTGACTGACTTTCTTATTTTCTCCAATAATTCTTTTGTTGTTTCACTCCATTTTTTCGTATTTGTCCTGTCTAACTTAGCTACCTGTTGGCCTGCTTTTAGTAATAGTAGTAGCAGCTTCAATCTTCGAAGTTTTCAATTTTTTTTTATCTTTTTCTGATATTCGTCTCTCTTCTGTCTTAGAATCTGCCTGTCTGCTTTATGTGTTTGTTTCTGAATGAGATTTAATCTTTCAAATCTTTTGTTGATTATGATTTTTGCTCTCAATAGCCCTGTATTAAAGCTGTTTAGTAGTGTTACATTTTTGACTATTAGCTTGTTGATCGATAGTATATAATCTATTTCGTCCTTATACTGGCTATTCAAGTTTGTCCAAGTCCATTCCCTTTTTGGTTTCTTTTTGAAGTAAATGTTCATTGAGTACAAGTTTTGTTGTTTTAGAAAATTTATCAGCATTTGACCTGTGTTGTTTTATTTCACTCAGTTCAAATGTTCCAATTTTTTCTTCACTTGCCTTATTTCTTTCCTATTTTTGCATTAAAATCTGCAACCACTAGAGAATGCTGGCAATGATCTTTTTATATTGCTGTTGCTATTTTTTCGTAAAATAACTCTACTTCCTCATCATCGTGGTTTGGTGTGGAAGCATAAGCTTGGGCGATCTTTAAACGGCAAAACTTTGATATATGCACCACAATATAAATCACTCTACAGGAAATGGCGTTGTACAGTATTACATTAAATGGTAGATCTCTTCGTACTATAAATCCAATTTCGCTTATGTTGTGCTCTCTCTTTGATGTTCCTTTGTAATATAATATATTTCCTATGTGGGGTTGCCAGTCCTCCATTG
>VTPC01006837.1:11671-59423 GCA_011009095.1 Ignelater luminosus | reverse complement strand
TTGAATGTAAGGTTCGCGAATGTGTTCTCGTTCATAATGTTGAATATTTTCTTTGATTATGATCGCGGTACCTCCTCTAGCCCGTCCACTTGGGTGTGTAGTCCACAATAAACCAAATTCAATTTTTTAGGAAATGACCAACTTGCTTTTACTATTCTCAATGGTTTTAGAATTCTGAATACTTTGTTTTTAACTGGGAATAAATTAATTGAAAAGTGCATTACGCATTTTAAAAAAAAGCATTTCGTATTTTTTTTTTAAAAAGTTAGATATTGAAGGCATTTTCTATAGATAATCAATTCGTAATGCAAGTATCATTTGAAAGTACACCCTACATACCTTCTTCATTATTAAACGTTATGCACTTTTTTATTAATGTAGGTTTGGCACTAAGAAATTACAACGAAAAGATAAAAATTCTTACTAATACGCACCAAACCCAATTCGCAGGGTTAACTTTGTCACATAGTGTGGTTCACAAGTTCCATTTTGGCTATTTTTTGCCTGACTTCACCAAAAATTATGATCGATTCGGAATGGCATTTAGAAACTTTTCGAAGTCCCGCGCAAAAAAATTGCAAAAGTTATAAACAAATTCCTAGAAAAAAAGGGGTTCCGTTTTTTGCAAATAACTCGGAGAATATTGCAAATATCCGAAATCAAAAACAAGATCCTTAAAGAGCAGGAAATTTCCTTTTCCTACAAAAAAGTCTCAACTCCCGAAATTGTACCACCAATATTTATAATTTTAATTTAGAGGTGAAAATAGGGCTAAAAACGCGTGATCTGGCCGCCGCGCGCGCAGCTTAGTTTGCTCCTAATAACAAAAAAATTTTTTTTACCCAGTAAATATAAATATTAAGAAATAAAAAAATTCAGGTATCATTGGGATACATGAATGAATAATAATCCATCAAAAAAAAGTTTTTCCCACAATTTGTTTATTAGTTATGCTTTTGTTAACTGAAGACATTTTACCAATTGAAAATTTACTTAAAAACCATGATATTTTTTAAACTAAAAATCTGAGATTTTTTTCACTTCTTGAACTTATTCTCCAAAGGCTACAGAACAGATCCCTGTTAGAAAAATTAAAAAATTGTCAATCTCCACTTTTTTATAAACAATCAAAAATTGGTAAAATTTCTATAGTTAACAAAAGCATAACTAATAAACAAATTGTGAGAAAATTTTTTTTCCGATGGTTTATTGTTCATTCGTATATCCCAATGATACCTGAATTTGTTTATTCCTTAATATTTATATTTAATAGGTAAAAAAAAATTTTTTTGTTAAAGAGAGCAAACTAAGTGGCGCGCGCGGCGGCCAGATCACGTGTTTTTAGCCCTATTTTCACCTCTAAATTAAAATTATAAATATTGGTGGTACAATTCCGGGAGTTAGGAATTTTTTGTAGAACATTTCCTGCTCTTTAAAGATCTTTTTTTTGATTTCGGATATTTGCAACATTCTCCAAGATATTTGCAAAACACGAAACCCCCTTTTTTAGGAATTTGTTTATAACTTTTGCAATTTTTTTGCGCGGGACTTCAAAATGTTCGAAAAGTTTTTAAATGCCATTCCGAATCGAATGACACCTCGATCATAATTTTTTGTGAAGTCAGGCAAAAAATAGCCAAAATGGAACTTGTGAACCACACTAATATTTCTTTACTTTGTTCTGAATTGTAAATAAATCTTCTGTCGAATTCTAGTTTAATTCCTTCATACACAAGAAATTGCTAATTTTAATTCTACTAAATATGTTAAGGCATATAGTTAAAGAAATCGAAGTTTTAAATTGATACGGTCACATGTACGGCGATTCAAGAACTAGAGTTGATTTGGACATTGCATGAATTACCTTAGTTAGGCATGAATTCTACAAAAACATCTTTAAACACACCCTGTATAACTTAATTAAGTTTCCTACAAGTTTTATATTCATATTGCTGCCTTGGAGTGATAAATTTTTAATGTTCTTTTTTATGTAATTTTAGAGCTTTCACTTATATTAGGTGTGTCATAACATTATAAATTTCTCAGAATTTAATATTTTAAAAGTCTGGTTTATTACTTTAAAATTTCGTAGAATAGATTCAAGGTTAGGAAATTGAATTTTTCACTTTGTCCTTTGACGGGATACAACACAGACAAAAAGGGAAAAAGCTCATCTGTACCTGATACTGTTTATGAAAAGAAAACCTTCATGGGTGAATGAATCAGCAAATAAAAAACATGAAAAGCATAAGCTTTTAAAATTTCATCAAAATAAATTTCATTAAATTTTCAAAAGAACATTTTGATATTATTGCTTCTTTATAGTAACAAATGATCGTGAATACAATATTGAAACTGAAAATTAGTTAGGTGAAATTAACCGATTAAACTTTGAAACACGCCCATGTACAGAAATAATAATTATTATGGAAATAAATTACGAATTTCAAAAGCCGTAATGCGAATTTTGCAGGTTATCGAGATAGAGTTTCAAGTTCGGGGAAGGTTTAAATACCTCATAATACCTTTAACCTTTGTTAATCTGTGGAGGCAGTCATCGTTTTACCTGCGTTCTGGTGATATATTAAGGAGAACCTCGATAATCCTCAAACCAGGAAATATATTGAAGACTCGAAAAAGGAAGGAAATGGAACTTCTTGATTCTGGTTATTTTCAATTTCAGTTCTTGATTTAATGCAATCGTAACAAATGTGCTTTTTTCCAATATTATCGTTTCTGAAGAGAAATAATGTCTTATTTTTCATATTTTTCTGTGCTGGAAATTCTAGAATATGTTCAGTAATTCTCGTTCTTTTTTATGTATGACCGTGTTAGAATAAAAAGTCTTGAGAACAAAAGACTTGATTTCTCTTTTTCTAAATTATCATACCGTGAAGTACTCGCACAAATGTTTTCATTAATACTAAGAATTAAATGCAAATGCATCGTTATGCTTGCATTGTAATGCGAGTGTTATTTTATCCTTCGTTATATCCACAGAAAGGATATTACCCCTTTTGCTTGTTTTGCTTTAGGTACCATTAAATTAATTTAATATAATATTCAACATATGTAAATGGTCCGGCAAAAAACTCACATTTGATACATTTGTGACATTTGCACATCATTTACTACAAGGCTACGCAGAAAAGGGTTTTTTGGTATAAATGAGAAACCTTGCTAGCGTTATAAATATGGGTAACGCCATTTCAAGCGGATGTTCATCAGCAGGGTAATATGACTACACGGTTTTTTATATATTTTTTTTATTATGTGGGTCGGTTGATGTATATCGGTTACGCTTTCAGCTGTGCTGCAATTACAGTGATATAAAACAAATCATGCACAAGAGAAATGTATATTATAATATGAAGATTTTAATTTTTTTAATCATTATCATTGACTTGAAATAAAAATCAAAACAAACCTTTTAAACCCCTTAATATTAACCTTTATGGAAATTCGGAAAGTTTTTAAATGCTTGAAAGTTTGAAACTTGTCCTATTTTTGAAGTTTCTGTGAAACTTTTCCTTTTATTATTACTTTCTAGGTGCTGGAAGTTAATAACTCGGAAAGTCATACCGTAGTAATACGAGAAAATCACTTATTACAAACTGCCAAGTAAATTTAGAAATTGATAATCTCCCTTAGATTAAATGGTCTGATAATAATTATATATAGCTAGCAAGTAAAACTATTTATGTGAAAATTTATATAATTTTAAAAGTCCGCTTAAATCTTAATTTATGTCTGTTTGAATTTGAAAGATTAATAAAGATACCGTCGATTTATCACTCGAAATGAGCTAAAGTAGGCTAGAATGGAAAATTATTAGCCTCATTTCTTCTTATTGTACTGTCCCATCTGAATCAAATCGCTATTTTCAGGTTATTAAACGAGACCTAGATTCTACTTACTGTAACTAAACTTTATCAAAGCTATAAATTTATAAGTTATTGTAAAACCTCTCAACTCAACTCAACGTCTTCGAAAAATCTGAATTTAAACGTTGCGTTGGTTTGTTAAATTATAAGGAATATCTAGTAACGTAAGATAATGATGCTCATCACATCACAAACCCAGTAAGTCTATTACAAATGTTAAACGTACCAGATATTCAAATTAGCTTGTCAAGGAGTTTACGACTGCAAAGAGTGTTTTGACTTGTCACGAGATTAAGTCGTAAGTCGTCAAAACAATAAATTCAAGTCCAGCTTTAGCTTTATTTAATTAACTTTGTTGTTTAATCGCAAAGAACTTAATTTTTCTAAAATTTCTTACTTTAAATAATAATTTCGAGAAACTTTAACATTTCTGCTGTCATTGCACGTGTCAGATACTCAAGTTAGTTTGTAGAGAAGTTTCCGAGAGTAAATCATGTTTTCATTTGCATTGATTATTAAGTCGTGCGTTGTCAAAAGTATCTTGAAGTTATGTTTCAAACCGACAGTACGAGAAAACACTTTTAAGCACTTCTTGTTTATATTTTAAATGAGAAACATCCTTTTCTGAACAGCTGGTATTATAAATTCCCTTTTTAGAAGTTTTTTTATTAGTTACGTGGGGAAATCACAAAGAAAAAGTTAATTATAAAATTTTTTTCTTTGAATAACATAATTCTCAAAATGTTAAATATTTCAATTGACAATAAACGTGCCAGATACCCAAATTAGTTGGTCAAGTAGTTTCCGACAGTAAAACGTGTTTTGAGTTGCTCTGAGATTAAGCCGCAAATTGTTATAACAAATTCAAGATTACGCTGAGGTGATGGTTGGAGCTAGGTGTAAGGGCTCTAAGTAGTGAAAAAACTTGAAACAGTTTTGTTCATAATTCATAATGTAATTTATTTACAGTATTCTAAAAACGAGAAAACTCCGCCTGCGTCATCTCTGAGTGGATTGAGTAATTTAGTAGGAGGATTGTGGCGTTAGGAATTAGCACCCTAACACACATAAAACACAAAAGGAAAAGCTAAGAAGCTGAATGCAGAATGAAACTTCAACGAAAAAATTTCTCGGGTGGAAATCCACACCTACAATGAAGGGAGCCCCAATGGATACGAAGAGGGGCAATTCTGCTAGAGGCCTTAAATCTCAATCAAAGTAAGAGCAAAAAAAACCATGAAAAGACAACTAAAATAAGGAACATGGAATATCCAAGAATGGAAAACCAAGAGTATGGAAGTGGATCATGAATTTAAGAATAAAAATGGACATCCTAAATATTAACGAAACAAAAACAAACGGAAATGATACGGAAGAATTAAACGATACCATACACTACTGGACTGGCGTAAAATTAGAAGCAAAAGCAAAAGCAAGAATAGGAATGTTAGTAATAAAGAAGTGAAAAAACGCAGTCACAACATGGGAAGCCATAAATGAAAGAATGATCAAAGTAAATATGACAATATAATAAATCTAGAGGTATATGGGCCAACCGATGATAGCACCATAACAGAAAAGGAAAAATTTGTAAGCACACTAAATGAGCAAATAGAAGAAGTAAGAAATAATCAAGAAATAATAATTGCTGGAAATCTAAATGGAAGAACGGCAAGAAGAATGAATGATAAAACAATTAGAAGATTTGGAGAAGAAGTAACTAACAACAACGAGAAAAAATAATAGAGCTATGCAAAATGTGCAACCTTAGAATAACAAATGGATTCTTTAGGTACAAAGAGATCCATAAATACACATGAGTGCAAACAACACAAGATCTAAAAACTATAATCGATTATATAATCATTGAAATTGACACCACAGTTAAAGTAAAAAGAGGCGCAGAATGTGGAATAAACCATAGACTGTTGGTAGCATTCATGGATTTTCCATGGTGTAGAACAGAGAAGAAACCCAAAGAAAAAGAGAGAAAGGAAAACATTAATATCGAAGAAAATATGGTAACAAAAACCAAAGATTTCAAACTAAAAATATACCTTTTCCAAGATGATGCAATAAGAGACCTCTGCAGAAGACAATTGGATCAGAAGCTAGTAAAATATAATTATGACAATATAAACAAAAGAAAGCTAAGAAAGTGAATGCAGAATGAAGCTTCAACGGAAAAATTTCCCGGGTTGAAATCCCCACCTACAATAAAGGGAGCCCCAATGGATACGAAGAGGGGCAATTCTGCTAGAGGCCTTAAATCTCAATCAAAGTAAGAGCAGAAACAAAACCATAAAAAGACAACTAAAATATGGAACATGGAGTATCCAATAATGGAGAACCAAGAGGATGGAAGTGGAACATGAATTTAAAAATAAAAAATTTCTATGACCATGTAAAAACATATATAAAAACGATATTAGTGAAACAGCTAAAGAAAACTCATTAAGGAGAAAAAACTTGTATATGAGAAGTGGCTAAGTACAAATTCAGATGACGATCTACAGAGATATAAAGAAAAACATCCAGAAGTAAAGACAAGAATAGACAAAGAAAAAAAACGATAAATGGGAGAAGGCCTGCGAGAGTATAAAACGATACATATATAGGTGAAACTAGATGTACGGAATCTTGGAGAACAATAAGAGCTCTAAAAACAAATTCAAAGGAAAAAACACATATAAAGTACATAAAAGAAGAAGAATGGGAACAATACCATAAAGATCTCTTAACAGAAAATAGAAAGGAATTCCATGAAAAAAGGCAAGTGGCAAGACAAAATATAGACCAACAAGAAATTCAAATAAGTAATGAGGAGATGCAGAAGGCCATACAATCAATGAAAAATAACAAAGCACCGGGCCCAAGGGAAATAGCTGCGGAACTAATCAAATATGGATCTCAAAAATTATGGCGGATCTTAAAAAATGTTTCAGAGATCAAGAAACAGAAAAGAGCTACCGGACGAATGGATAGAAACGCATATCATCTCGATAAAAAATGGTAACAGAAGAAAATGCACTAACTAAAGAGGTATAAGCATAATATCAACAATAGGAAGAATACGGGAAAGTTATTAAAAGCAAACTAGGAAATAACATACAAAATAAAATTAGAAAAGACCAAGCAGGGTTTACAGCTAGGAAATCCTGTGTAGACCATATAAACACAATAAGAACACTCATGGAAAAGAAAAAAGCAAAAAACAAGGAAGTACATTTCGCATTTATAGACATAAAAGAGGCGTATGACTCGGTACGTAAAAACAGACTATGGAAAGCAATAGGGAAGTAAAAAGGGGGTAGAAAGCAACAAACAAATTAAAAACAACAAACGAACTCTTACAAGGATACTCGACATCTCCCACCTTGTTTAAAATTTATGTAGAAGAAGCACTAAAACCCTGGAAAAGGAAATGTGAAGGAATGGGGATCCCGATCAGAGAGGATTTTATATACACCCTAAGCTTCGCAGACGACCAAGTGATTATGGCGCAAGGTGAGGAAGACTTAGCGTTTATGGTTAGAAAACTTAAAGAAGAATATGATAAGGCGTGATTAGAAATAAACTTTGAAAAGGCAGAATATTTAACAACACGTGAAGGAAATATAGAGAATCTGGAAGTAGACGAAAACATAACAATTAAGAACACAAAAAAGTTTAAATACTTAGGGGTATAATATCAAACGACGCTACTCTAGAAGAAGAAATAAAGAACAGATTGGGACAAAGCAGAACATGCATCAAACAATTACTAAATTCTATATTCTGGGATAGACACATAAAAAGGAATATATAAATTAGAATTGACAGGACAGAGGTACAAAAAATATCATAACATACGGGGATAAATACCTGGATAAATAAAGTGAATGCAATGGAAATGGAATATTGAAGAAGAAGAATCTACCGCGTACTAAAAAGAGACAGGATCTCCAACGAAGAGATACAAAACAGAATGGGTATAGAAAAAAATGCTGTGAGTCGAATCGAGGAAAAAGGATTAAAATAGAATGGACATGTGAGAAGTGGGAACAACCGCTGGATAAAGAAACTAACAGATTGGAGCCCATTGGCTCGAAAGAAGAGAAAAAGACCCAGAAGATCATGGAGGGACGAGGCAGATGAAGATATAAAAAACAGAAACTTAGAAGACGGTGATTGGGAAAACAAAAAAGAATGGAAAACTTGGTTAAGAGAAGGAAGACAGCCTTAGATGTAGAAATCCTTGCAGATATACTATATAAAAATGGGAAGATTTATTATACCCTTTTAAAGTGCAAGAAATGTCGGTATGTTTACTACACTTTTCGTCAAATGGTCAGTTCCTTTTACCATTAGTTGTTGTCCTCTTTGTCTTTCTTTCTATAGTTCTCTTTAGATATTTCAGGTTCATCTTTCCTGAAATTGGGTTTCTTTTATTTTTTTCTCATTTCTTCTTTTAAATCCAATTGTTTAGGTTGTAAGGTATTTTATTCTTTTACGTGCTTTCTACATTTGTTACTGATATAAATCTTCCCATCATGTGTAAGAATTGTGTTTTTGTTACAATTAACTAACAACAATCAATGATAGTTTTGATAATGCTGGAATTTAAATAATACAAACTAAAGAGCACTACAAGCAGCACGATTACACTACATATACGATCTACTTCAGAATTTGTACGTATCAGATACAATTTCATAGGTGTATACAATCCCGGTTTGCCAGAATCTCAGGATTATTCATTTTTCCAATTTTTAAATCCCGAGATTGAAAAAGTTATTTGAGATTGCAATCCCTAATCCAAAGATTCGAGGCTAGCTTTAAGTGACCGTCACCTGAAGATGGTTTAAATCGATAGTACAAAAGAACGGTTTGTTCAGAAAAACGCATTGGTGGGACATGGCAGTCAGTCTCCTGTAAATACATAAATGATGAAACGGAAAGTTTTTCTAGTTTCACCATGGCTTGCAATATGCTATTGCCTTATGTTTTGAATGAATGAATGAATGAAGTGAATATTGATGGAATGTACAAAGTATGTACCAATCAGAAAACAAAGCCAACATCATAAAGGAAATGGAAAGGCTTCATATAGGCATATTGGATTGCAATGAGACCAGATGACCTAATAATGGAAGAATCGTAACCCACAAATACTATATATACTATTCAGGCGATATTTCAATAAAAAATAGAAACGGTGTTGCCGTGGTCCTCACAAAAGAAATAGCTGGTGTAGTTATTGGTTTTCTCCCAATCTCAGACAGGGTCGCATTATTGAAAATCGGTGCACATCCAACCAATCTGAACATCATATGCCTCCACATCAGAATGCACAGAACAAGAAATCGAACACTTCTATGAAGAACTTAATAATGCACTGAAGACTACAAAAAAACCTGACTATAATTATGGGCTACTTTAATACAAAAGTGGGAAAGGGTACAGCTGAAAGTATACTAGAAGAATATGGACTTGGAACACGAAATGATAAGTGACTGTCTGATTCAGTTCTGCCAGGGAACAGACAATGTAATCATGAACACTCAGTTTATATTATCAAACAGAAGGTTATATACGTAGAAAGCTCTAGCAGCAATCACCTCGACAAAAACCTATCCTGGGTGACATATGTTCTGACCACGTTTTACTGCTAGCAAAAATTAAAGTACGCATGAAAAAAGTTCAGAAATCTCAAAATAACATAAAAGTTGACACACAGAAACTAAAACAGGATGACACAAAAAACATGATGCAGGAGATAATAAGCATAAAACGAAATTTCACAACAAAACTATGATATTGATGCAATGTGGAATGAAGTAAAAAGTACTCTCGTAACAGCAACAAGGAATAACTTCAAGCAAGAAAGAGAAGTAAGAAAGCCGTGGATGACAGAGCAGATTTTGAAACTTATGGAACAAAGAAGAAAATATAAGACCAGAGACATGAAAAACTATAACAAATTGCACAACAAGTTCTCAAATATTCAATCTTCACAAAAACAAATTAAAGAAAACAGCAGAAATATATAGAACAAGACAGTGCGGTGCAATATTTGACAAACACGACAACATATTATTCGGCACGAAAGAAAAATTAAACAGATGAAGGGAATATACGAGAGAACTTTTCAGTGAGGAAAATTACCAGGTATTTAGAAAGAGACGAACAAATTGAAAGTGAACCGAATATAACAAGAGAAGAAGTAAAATCTGTAACAAATAGTTTGAAAAATAATAAATCACTAGGATTAGATGAAATATACGCTAAAGTTCTGAAATTATTGGAAGACGAACAAACTGAAATTGCAACACGACTACCCAAAGATTGGTACCTCTCTGTATTTATTCCGTTGCCAAAAAAGTTAAACGCCAAGAAATGTGAAGAGCACAGAGTTATCAGCCTCGTGAGCTACTCGTTGAAAATCTTTCTGAACATAATTCATGCACTCATATATAGTTAGGAAGGTTGAAGAGGGCATTGCTGATACGCAGTTTGGGTTTCGCAACGGTCTTGGTGCAAGAGAAGCGCTCTGTAGCATCCAAGTATTAATACAAAGAGCGAGAAGTGTCAACGCCGATGTCTGCTTGTTTCATAGACTTTGAGAAAGCGTTTGACAGAGTATTATACGAGAAGCTGATCGAAACTCTACGAAGCTCAAATATTGGCGACAGATATTTAAGAATAATATCTAATCTATATAAAAAAACAGCAAGCAATAGTTAGCGTAGACGATCAGCTGTCCGAGGAATTTCTAGTACAAAAAAGGGTAAGACAGAGTTGCATTCTCTCTCCCCCGCTGTTCAACGAGTATTCAGAACAAATATTTCAAGAAGCTCTAGAACGAATAGAAGACGGACTAACAATCAACGGTGAGGTAATAAATAACCTGAGATATACTGACGACACCATACTTATTGTTGATACTGCTGAGGGGTTGCAACGACTTATGGATCAAATTTTTAACGTCAGTTAGAACTACAGAATGAAACTTAACAGCAAGAAAGCACACATTATGATCATAAGTAAAAATCAAGTTATGCACACACACAAAATACTTGGGATGTAACATCATAGACACCAGCGACCACTCATATGAGATCAAGTGCAAAATTGAGAAAACAAAAAGAGCATTCAAACACCCTAAGAAGGTACAATGCAATCTGGATTTGAACCTAAATATCCAACTTCGAGTTCTCAAATGTTACGTGTTCTCCGTTCTTTTGAATGGTGCAGAAGCATGGACAATCATTGACGCGACTGCAAGCTTTTGAGATGTGGTATTATTGCCGTATGCTAAGAATAACCTGGATACACCACGTAACCAATGATAGTGTGATTCATTGTCTGCAAAAAGAGGCATGTTATGCGGAATAGCGATAAGCATCGAATACTACAAGTGATACTGCAAGGAAAGTTCAAAGGAAGAAGGGGACCAGGACGTCACCGAATATCTTGAATTAAAAAGCCTTCGGTAATGAACCGCAATGACAACAACAGATCTTTTCCGAGCTGCTGTCAATAAAATACTATGGGCCAACACGATCGCCAATTTCCATAGAGGATAGGCACTTTAAGAAGAAGAATGAATTCTAAAACCGTTTCTAATGAAATTCATCGATGAACTGCAATTTTTCACCTGTTACGTAGTACTTGGAAAAACTATGAAGTGAAGACCATATTTGTTAATGTAGTTACAAATCTTTTGACTGTTTCAGGTTAGTTTTTATGGGAGGTTATTATACCTTTGAGAACGTATTATTTGAACCTCAAGAGTAAATAAAAGTTTAGATTTTTATTGCCAATTCTATTACTAGGCATGTTATTAGTATCCTATAGGTTTAAAACCTTACTTAAATTGCTAAGAATTTTAAGGCTAAAGTATCGTGTTAGAGCCTGTTGCTTCAACTTTAATATTCTGCTTCTACACTAACACTTTACTTTTTGAGTTTTACTGATGTTTTTTTGAGCTGTGTGTTTATAGTTGTGTTTTGTAATCCTCCCATGTGACAGATGCAATAAAGGTTCTAAAACACTGACTTGCGCACGCCTGTATATTTTTGAGTATCAAGTATTCGTCTGAGTATTTTATCCAGAACAGTTTCTCTGCTGATGTACAATTGTAAAATCTAACCATGTTTGTTCCTTACCTTGTATTGTAAATCTTCCAGCTAATTTTTATCAAAAGCTCGAGTACGGCTGTGCAGATTTTCTTTCCTTTTTAGTTTTAATTGTATTTACTATACAACGATTTTTTTCTCTACAGTAAGTAATTGTGTGTTATTTCTTAACTGTGTTGCTTACGAAGTACTATTGCAGATGAGTAAAAGGTAGGTCCAAAACCACTTACATACAAGGTAAACTCCACGCGAATATTTTCTTGCAAGGAATTATTCAGGGTTAGACTAGTCTGAAGCTCATTTATCAAAATTCTAAAGATTTCAATAAATTTGTTGTGACATTCCGTTTTTTATTGTCACAACAGTTCAGTTTGTCGAAGGTTTAAGTGTTGTAGTAACGTTAACGCATACGATATAAGCATTCTGGACTTAAATAATTATCTAGGCATTGGGCTAAAACTTTATTTGAGATAAAGACGACGACATTAAATTTTTTTACTTAGGTTTTATATTTGAACTTTTAGAGAGAAGCGAGAACATAAATTGTTTTTGGTACACATAAGACAATTTTTAAAAGTTACCATTAAGCTCTCTTGAAATCTAAATGTTATAATAAAACTGACTTATTAGGAAAAAGGAAATAATCATTAGGTTTTATTATTAAAAGTAGTCATCTGAATTGCTAAGTTTCCTGTTTAATTAGGTATGACGTCCGTTATGCTAAGATATTCTGCTTCATGTTTTATTATTAAAGATGAGACGTTCTTGAAGACTTTAATGTTATTTAGAAACAAAATTAATCAATCAATCTGATTTCCATATCTTCCAAACTTTTAATGTCTTCAGACTATGGTTCAAATTAAAAAAATCAAATAAGCAGAAGAAAAGACATTTTCTCCATCTTAACTTGTTAAATGATAATTGACAAAATAATTTTAACTTGAAACTTTTAAGTGAATTTTCGAAACTTATAAAATACACTTGTTGACATAGAAGTTAAGATAAACAATAAATCCTTTAGACTGTGCAGTAAGCAGTAAATGGAATCCATCAGCTCAAATTCCTTTTTTTAATACAAACAGGGAAATCGTTGCATAAGGAAAAATTTTAAATTAAAATTTTAAATATTCATTTTAGTAACACAAAATTACATTCCGCTTCTTACGAGGACAGTAAAATTGAATCCCTTAAACGCTCGTGTAATTAATGCACAGAAAAAGAACAAAATTAATGTTAATGTTGGCTTAAACATTAAACAGCAAACCCATTAGAACTTTCGCATATACATATCCTACCTCCAAAAATCCACAATTTATATTCACGCTTCAAACTTATTATAAACTCCCCTGCAAAATTTACCTTAATGGGGCTTCAGCTTTTTCATGGTAGGAAGAAAATTTAATAATTTAACTGAATGTTCTCTTTCAGACCAGCGTATTTTATAATTATTTACGCACATTTTTAAACTTCAGTTTAAATGTAAAATCCTAAATTAATAGTAAGCTAAATAAATAAGTAAAACAAACAGTAATGGAATAATCGTATTTACCTTTTTCCCCAAAAAGAATTACTTAGTATATTCTAGGCTCTTTCACTCTTATTACATTTTCGTAACCATTTGGCTTTATTAAACAAGTTTACTTCTATATAACAGCAAGAAAGAAAAACAATAATTTCTGAACTAAACTTAAAGAACAAATATTAATTTTCCAGAAAAACAGAATCACAGAAAAGAACTATCAAACAAAATGTCAGGACAAAGCGACCATCAGTAAAGAAAAGAAAAACTCTTTCAAGGAGATTAAACGAACATTTCTTGTAACACACAATACAAACAAAACACATTTATAGCCACTTTCCTACTATAACATGTTAGGGAATGTGGGAAAATGAACCATCGAGTTGAGCAAATTGTGGTAACCTTAGCAAGGAAAGAGAAGTTTAGTTCTAGACAACATCAATAATTTCTGAACACTTGAAATGTTTATCAGAAAACAAGTAAGAGGGTTAAGGCCATTCAGATTGTCCTACTGCCTAGATACGTCTTATTTTGATTGCTTCTGATTTCTTTACTTTTCGAATAACAAAGATCTAATTTTTAGGTAATTTAAATTCAAAAATGGTGTAATATAGAACTGTGTGCATTTGTACCAAAAGTATTTTTTCAAGAAGGTAATTGTGTGGAGGAATACTTGGTTTTTTTTTCTAAAAAGTGATGACAGCTAATAATTATTATTTGGTATCGGTACTCTATGCAGCAAAGCACTTCTTCGTCAGATGCACTGTTTCTAAGTAAAATCAAATTATATCCTAATATTAACGTTAATGTGTCTTTTTTCTATTTTTGTTTGGCATAATCTGATTTAGCAAAACATTACTGTCAAAGTTTTCTCTTGAAATGAATTATTTTTGAACTAAATAATTTCTCAAATCCTTAATTAGATTCTGTTCTGCTAATTGCTCTTAGTGTGTAATAGGAGCAAAATGACAAAATATTTTTCAAATAAGATTCTAAAGTGATTTCGCATTAACTAGCAACTGATGGTGGTAAAGAAAAGGAAAGTAATGAATATTAATTATTAGTTTTACTTTAATAATGTTTGCAAACACTCTAATTGTAGGTTTAACTACGGAAGTGAAAAGCACGCAAAGTGCGACTGTCAACATCAATTTTCATAAAAGAAAGTGCGAAGAGCCCGCATGTGTAGATAATATTCATTTATAATGTAAAGTATGAAGTGCTAGACTGTGTTATAGATCTTTCTCATTCCCTAACATTTCTTAAGAAAGCAGGGAAAAAGAGCGACCGAAGGATAAAGGTGGTCCGTACGTTTGCGATCGTAGTGAGGTAGTCTGCTTGTCCAAGCGCACAAAGGCAACTACAATAAATATAAATAAGTAAATTTAAAAGTCGCAAAGCGTCTTTAGAGCAAGATTGGAGGAACAAGAAATGTTCTCTTTTGTTTCTTTCTCTGATCACATTATTAGAAGTAATTACATTAAGTTTTGGGGATTTTTTCTTTCTTCTTTGCTGTAACTGTCCTTGTAATTTTAAGACTAATCGTACACTTAGTTACAATAATTTTTGTCTTTCTGTAAGTATAAATGTCATTACTACAGGAACATTAGAGCAGGTGGTTTTTGCTTCAGTAACCATAGTGCCTGCTCACATCATTACTAGGACAGACAGAACTTGACGTAACTCATGGAACGGTGACTTTGCGGTTGATTAAGAGCGAATAATTGATTGTTAGGATTGTTCATTATTTGAACAGAAATATTCTCTTTAAATTTTTGGTTTCATTATTGTGCTTTGGTGATCCTAAACGGTAATTGTATTGTCGAAATTGTTTGAAAACAATATAACAACAGAGTAAGCTTCAAGATTGATTTATAAATCTGGTAACACAACAGCTTCCTTTACTACTACTAGCTAGTATTGCTTTTTTTTTTGTTACAGCAAAAAAACATTCTCCAACCGAACACAAAAAGATTTGTTTAGAGTTAATCAAGATAAATACCACTGAACTGTTTTCCAACTCGCTGAAGATTCTGTACGAAAACGTTCTTGAGAATGTATTAATAGTAAGCAAATGTTAAATATTATAGCGAAAATAAAAATGAAACAAATATTGTAGTGATATCTGGATGAAATAAAAATAAAAAAGTCTACCTACTAACTATGACTTCTGAACCAAATGCTTTTGATTAAATGTAAATTTGGGGGTATAAACACAATTTAGAAAATTTACATGCGTTAATCTTAGATGGGACTCCCACTATAATTCAGGTCGTACAAGATCTAATTTAAAATTTATGAAAGGCTCAATTCCCAGACTCGTTAAACTTGAGTTCACTATAAAAACTTACTAAAGCATCATCATGAGATTATGCAATTTGTTGTGTAATATACTAATAATTAATGATCAGTTTGATCTTCTTGATTAATAGTCTCTAATTAATAGATTTCACAATTAAATTTCAAATTTTCCCTACCTCGATGAAAGATGATCTGGCAGAATTGAATTAACACTTATTACACACAATAATCTCTCAAGTAAACCCATTAAACTACACCAGTAAACTAATTTATAATAATAATAAACAGCACAAATATTCAATCACCGCAATTTAGTATTTACAGCGTCAGATTCCACACTGTTTACGAGTCGAGCCGATTTTTATTATTAAACGTGAAGAACAGATTTAACACGTGTCACTTTTATGACCAACCAGACGTAAAATATATTTTTCTGTGATAAACCAGATAAACAAATTTTTCTAGTATTAGATAAAAACATTTGCACTATTTATTGCACTTAATCAAAATGATTATGTAAATTCTACATAACGTGTTTCCAAAAATTTTATTGAAATTTCATGTGATCAATAGCTTTCTGCACAATTTTTCTAATAGTTTAGTCGAGTTCTACTTTTATATTTTTTATATAATTCTTATTACAGTTGAATTTTTTCCTCAATTACATACCTTTTTCTAAAAAAAAGTATCTTGACTATCTATTGACTACGCCAGCTTTACAGCTTCTGAGCTACTTTCTCCCTTTTTTTAATTAGATAATGTGCAAACTGCTTTTATGCAGTAATAGCAGGTAGAAACGTAACTCGAGTCACAAAGTTCTCTCTGTGTTTCGTATCAGCAAAAGTGTACTTCAATCAAGATTTAAATCTTTATTATCAGAAGAAGTGGCCACTTCAAACAACCCTTTACTGCAGCAGTAAGGTCAAATACCAATTTAATATCTCTAGAGTAATTAAGGAAAACCGGTGCAATGAGGACCGACGGCGGCGCTGTTTTGCTTAAAAGTTCATTTAAATTCTGGCGTAATTTTGCATTTATAAGAGTTGGACGATCTGAGACCTGTAAATAATCGAACGATTAGCTATTATTAGTTGCACTGATTGAGTGTGTTGTTCATAAAATTACTTGTCCAGCCCCTGGATGAGAATAATTAGTTTTTTATTAAATTAACAATCACAGTTTGATAGAAAACGCCTTTTCGTGCAATTTATCGTAGATAAAAGTTAGCCATATCCAATAATGTGGAAATTCTCAAATATTTTTTTCAATTTGTGTATATAAACACTACAGAAGATATCAGGAACAAACAGATAGCTGAAAGCTTCATTTGCTTGCAGAAACAATGATCATTCGTTTTGCAACTGGTCAACTGATACAAAATCAATTCTACAAATTTTTTGCTTTCTTTTTTCTGATCGGAAATTGAGAGCAGAAATGTAATGAGATACAATTATTGTTTGAAAAGACTAAATCGTTAAAGATTGACGCAATACTGTGAGGTATGAATGTCTTAAAGTTGTTTTTAGTAATCAATGAGATGCTTTATTAATTGAGCCCCTCCTTGACATGATAAGAAGGCTATACGGTCTGACCCCATAGGATATTCGTCGAGAATTAAAAAACAGATAGTCCTTTAGCAAGAATTTTAAACTGGCAGGCATAGATTGGTTCAACGGGTTCTTAAAATAACATCCAAAAGTTTGCTTCAAAAACCGAAAGCTACACATTGTTAATAAGCAACAAGTTGTACTTCATTCTTGGTTACATTTTCAATTTAGACGCAACTAACATTAGTACAATAGAGTAACCTTGTCAAATATTTGCAGAAAAAGGGTTAGAAAGAAGTTGGCCGAACAGTGGACGGAAACAAGAGTTGTCCAGGACAGAGGATGCTGACTCTATTATTTACTTAAAGATGGAAGTACAGGATTGTTTGGGTACGTCAATGGATTTGGCCGGATGGGCAGTGAGTATTTTGTTAAAATGAGTACTGCCGTTATATTTATGCTTCTGTTTAATGGTATGTATTTTTCTAAAGTTTTGGGCTTATAAGGACTTTACAAAGTTTTTGCCTTATAGCATGCAAACAATGGCTAGTTCTGATCCGGACCAATTAGATGGCTGGATAACGTCGAGCAGGAACAGGAAAATGAAGTTTATGTAATGATAAAGAAGATTTTGTTACGAAGAGCGATTATAAAACTGATTCAAAACAAGAAGCCGAAAAGTATGTGTCTGAAAAAGACGATGATGCAGCAGAAGACACTAATTAATTCGGAAAAGATGAGATTACACGGTGGAGTAAGACACCACCACCTGCATCTAAAAGGAGAGCATACAATATAGTGTTGAAAGTACCAGGAGTGTTTTTCAATCTTTGTAAATGATGCAATTATAGATATAATAACAGCGTGTAAAATCAAAATTTTCCCGTGATAGCGATGCCAAACAAACCGATTGTTGTGAGATTCGGGCATTTTCTAAAATATTATATCTAATTGGCGTTAACAAATGTGCCAGGACCAATGTTGTAGATCTGTGGAAAACCGACAGAACAGGAATTGACGTAATCTATTTAATAATATGTTTGACAATCTAAATGATAGACATGCAAGACGTGAAATAGATAAACTAGCTTCCATTAGGGAGGCGTTCAAAATATTTGTAAACAACTGTCAAAAAACCTTTGTGCCCTTATTGACTATTGATTAAAAACTAATTGCGTTCCAAGGAAGATGTGCCTTTAGGCAGTATTTGCCTTTGAAGGACGCTAAATATGGCATAAAAGTGTTTGCTCTTATAGATACTAAAACCGTGAGCACAATTGAATTGACGAGTAGAAGAATAATTCAAGTCCAAAGAATTGCATTTTAAACAGAAATAGCCATTTAATTTAGAATATGCAAAGCTGAGTGATAGCATGGTTTGATAACGGTCACCACTATACCGTATAAATAGACAATTTAAATGCAACGAGCAAAAGAAAGGTTTATGTGCAGGGCTTAAACCAATCTTTCACTCATTTTCTCTACACATTGTACTTACTAAACACCTGTATCTATCTGATATGTATTATTATTTTTATTTGCCATTTACTTATGTTGTGTCGTTAGGTTAGATGCTATATGAACTTCGATGTTTTATTAATTTGTAATTATTTTAACCACGTTTCATTGATTAAGATATAAAGTAAGATGTCCGATAGTGAAGGTCAAGGAAGAAAAACCTCGAATGAAATTTGCACATTCTTGAATGATTATATCCTCAACCATGTATCACATGAAGTACAAGAACTACATCTCTTTTCCGATGGATGTCCCGGCCAAAATCAAAACAACATTGTCGTTCGATTTCTTTGGCACTGCAATCTACAAAACGATTTAAAAAAATGTCCCATTATTTTCCTATTCGGGGGCATTCGTATCTACCGTGTAGTCGGGACATTGGCACACTAAAGAAGTTAGTAAGGAAATATGACCGGGTCTATATTCCCGAGGATTACGAAAATATGATTGCCAAATGTAGGATGAATAAACCATTGTTTTTAAAACTATAAAGTGCAACGATATTATTGATTTCAAAAATTGGTGGCCGGCATACTACAAAAAGACATCGAAATCTCTTAGGAAAAAAGTTTTCAATATTAGTAAATACCAAGAACTTGTGTATGACAAAGAGATACCTAATAATCTCACTGTATTTGAATTTATCGACGGAGTTATTTCCCACACATTTAAGCTCTTCAAACCCAGAATTAATCTGATTCTTCCCTTGAATCCAGCCTACTTAGAGCCAGTTCCAATAAATCATAAGAAAATGCCAAGATATTAAGAAAATTCTGCATTATCTAACAGGAGAAAACTTCGAATTCTACTACCATATAGTCTCTTGGAAGATAACTACAGCGGAAGATACAGAATAACTAATGTCAGCATACTTTTTGCTTTAGAAATGTTTATTTTGGTATTCAAGCATCATATTTTAGTTTTTTTGAATAAAAATCTTTGATAAATATAATCTTAGTGGAAGAACGGTTTAAGTCCAAATAGAATTTTTGGATTTATTTTTTATGATTTTGACTTTAGATCATTTTAAATAAAATTATAATATCGCCAATGACCTTAGCAACAATGTTTATATTGACAACAAGAGCCAAAACTTATTAATAAAGTAAATATGCATTTTTTTTGCTTTCTGGAAAATCACTAGTTTTGGACTTAAACTGTTCTTCCACTCATCGATTCAATTAATCTAGAGATTTATCCTGGAAAACAACCCGATGGACCATATCAACAACCAGCTGATGTCATCAAAAGACTTGTTGAAACAGTGCAAAACACTAATAAAAATATTACAATGGACAGGTGGTTCACACGTATTCCATTAGCTATGGAATTATTGCAAGAAAAAAATTGACTCTAAATGGAACATTGTAAAACATCAAAAAGGAACTGCCTCCAGAGTTCGATCAAATCAGAAGTCAACCTGAAGGTAGTAGCTTCTTAGTGTTTCAAAAAAACTGCACTTTGGTGACATTTGTACCCAGAAAATATAAAAACGTTTTGGTGGTCTCCACAATGCATCACGATAATGAAATAGACCCAGTTACAAATAAGCCTGAAATAATTATGGAATATAACCGACCTAAATTTGGTGTGGATATAGTCGATAGGATGTGTACCTTATATAATGTTTCTAGAAATGGCCTTTGACGATTTTCTTTTGATCTGATAAATATTGGATGATTGAATTCTCTGAATTTATACGTAGCAAACAAGAACTACGAAAAGATAGAAGGAAGAAAGTTTCTGTCTACCTTAGCAAAATATTTAAGTAAACCATTAATTCTAAAAGAATGTACATGAAAAACATTCCAAAAAATATACGAAGTAGAATTGGTTTTCTGCTGAAGTTGGACAGTCCGTTTACTTTTGAAGAACAACCGCAGGCAAAAGTAGTAAGAATAGGAAGAGGACGTTGTCATCTCTGTCCACGTAGACTAGACAAGAAGACACCTGTTGTTTGCGTCCAGTGTTTTAGTTGGACATGCAAAGAGCACCAGGACGTTATTTACATACAGTGTGCAAATCAGGCCAAAGAAATTTCATCGGAATCTGAATAAATTTAAATTTATTTTTGTTGCATGTACAAATGACGTATGTTTCATTCCTTGTAAATAAATCTTTGCATCTACATATATACGTGTATTACTTATTTATTTTGCTTAAGACTAGAAGTATCATAGGATCAAAAGAAGTGGGAAGAGGTTGTAATTGAACTTGTTTGTTTGGCAACATTAATTTCAATAGTGATGAATAGAGTGCGGATTTATAGGAATAATGCTTTTTTTAAGATATTAATAGCAGTACAAAAAGACATTGAAATAAGTGCGAATCGCAATTAAAGGAATCATTTAACTAATTTTCATTATGCTTTCTTTGCTTTTTTTGGAACTTTTTGCTATTTTTTAGAATAATGCTTATTTCGTGCATTTTTTGTCAGTCTCAAGAAAAAATCATAATATCCTTATACTTTTCTTGTCTACAGCATATTTATTTTCTGTTTCTTCAAAATACTTTCTATAAATTCTTTCTCTAGCAGCAATTGTCTACATTATTTTTCTAAACATTTTGTTTTTACGCTAACTTTCGTGACAATATTTTCAAGGATTTCTTAAAATATCATTATTTACCGTTATGTATTGAATACCATCTGGACGCTCACCGTTCCGGAGCCTGTCGGGGCCGTTACACATTGTTCCGGCAGTTCCTTGTCCCTAGGATAAGCTGTGAAAACAGTTAGTTCTTATAGGTTTTAAGATCTATTTGACAAATGCTTCAGTTTTACTGGGTTACTTAAAGTGTTGGTATCGTGCGTGTATGTAATGTTGCTGGTAGATTGAAAAAGTTTCGTTTCATTTTATTATAACTTAATCTTTTGTGTTGTCTTCCGTTTTTAATAAAATAAGACTGTGTTACAATGTCAAAAGTTAAAACGAGTGTAGAAGAGTGGATTAAAAATATACCAGAAATAAGGCTGGACGGTAGTAGACTATTTTGCAGAGTATGTGTTAAAACGGTAAGGAGTAGATTAGATTTTAAATATAATATTCTTTATGCTCGTTTTAGTAGATCCAGTGCGACAAAAAG
Source organism: Ignelater luminosus (assembly GCA_011009095.1). NCBI lineage: Eukaryota > Metazoa > Arthropoda > Insecta > Coleoptera > Elateridae > Ignelater > Ignelater luminosus. The sequence continues at coordinate 37,450 of VTPC01006837.1, read as the reverse complement.
TATAATGTAATACAACATACGAAGACCGCTATTCACAAGGAAAATGTACGAAGAGCGGAAAATGAAAATAAGCTGAAACAACAAACTATTTCAGAAGTAGTTGCCTCTGGATCTTCTACTCGATCTGAAGAAAGAACTTTTTATTTTAATTTATGCAATACTCTGATATCGGCAAATATTCCTTTCAGAAAATTAGATAATTCTGCATTTAGAAAATTCTTAGAAACATATTGTAAGCGATCGATACCGTCCGAAAGCACTCTACAAAAAACTATTTAGATATAGTTTATAAAACAGTCCTTCATGAAATTAAAAATGTAATTGCAGACCATTATATCTGGTTTTCTGTCGATGAAACCACCGATGAGTGTGGTAGGTATGTGGCTGGTCTCATTATCGGTATATTACATGAAGCTACTCCAACCAGGCCATTTTAATATATTTGAAAGGACTAGATAAAACCAACAGCAGCACCATAACAAGATTTATTAACGAGGGACTTGCAAACTTTTCTCTTACTAATGCAGTCCCAACTGAAAAAATTCTGTTAATGGTGACGGATGCGGCTGCATATATGCTAAAAGCAGGTATTAATTTAAAAGTTTTGTATAGTAAACTCACACACACTCTACTTGCGTAGCTTACGGATTAAACCGAGTAGCAAAAACTGTGAGGTCTGAATTTCCTCTAGTCAACGAGTTAATTAAAAATGGCAAAAAGTGTTTATTGAAAGCACCATTGAGGGTACAACGATTTAAAGAAAAACTGCCTAATATTCCGCTTCCACCACAATCAGTCATTACTAGATGGGGATAATTGTTGGATGCGGCTGTGTATTACGCAGTTAACTTCACCAGCTTCAAAGAAATTTTGTTAGAATTTTCTAAAGATGCATCCCAATCAGTTAAAGACTGCCAGAATATTTTTAAAAATTCGGAACTACAACAAAACGTTGCATTCATCAAAGCAAATTGCGAGTTCATCAGTGAAACTATCACCAAACTTGAAACACAAAGAAGTGAGCTAACAGAAGCAATTCAGATTGTACAAGAATTTAAAATAAAATTGGAAAAAGTGCTTGGTAATGTAGGAAAAACAATATTTGCCAAATTTGAGAACGTGCTGGCTAAAACCGAAGGTTTAGCAAGATTAAAGGCCATTGCAAGTATTTTATCAGGCGAAATAGTGAATAACTTCGAGTTGGAACCATCGTTACTTGCAAAATTTAAATATGCACCGATTACTAGTGTTGACATTGAAAGACTATTTTCTCTTTACAAAGACACCCTAACTGATAAAAGAAGAAATTTCCTTATGGAGAATTTAGAAAAGTGCATAATAATTAAGCATTTTAGAGTTCAAAGTTTCTAATAACAATTTATTTTTTGTTTTTTTATAATAAATACTTTGTATAATAAGACCTAAAGCCTAGAAGTTTAATTTTTTCTCCTGCATATTTTAAACTTATTTTTAATTTTTGTGCTATTTTTTAAGCTTTTTTCCTTGAATTTTTACGCTTTTTTAAGAACTTTTTTTATTATTTTTTTGTGCTTAAAAATCCGCACTCTAGTGATGAATGACATTATGAACTAGCATTTTAAAAGGTTAGACTGGAAATACCATTGCCACATGATTATCATTTGAAGTTAATATTGTCAATCAAACAAATCAATGACAGTCTTATTCACGTCATATGTAATTGTAATACTGACCAATACTTATTGTTTTTCTCTTAAGTATACTTAATAACTTTGAGTTTTTTAAACCTGTATCCTTCGTATGTAAAACCCTCCGAGAAGATACCTGCCTTATTAATTCTTGATAGCTATACAGGCCACAAACAGCTCCAGTCTGTAATAAAAGCTATGCAAAAAAGGCACACAATAATCTTTTATTGGATTTTATGGTTTATATTGGAATATTTCGTCATCGTTGGTGCTTCCCTCTACATAGCATTATAAATAGGATACGTACAATTTCAAGTTTTTCTGGAAGACATAATAAAATCTTGGGAGACATAATAGATTCCTAGCAGATATAATAAAATCCTAGGAGTTAGAACTTCATAAATTTCCACAATTTGGAAGCATCATAAACTAACAACTGGAAGTTCCAGAAACTTGGAGGCATGACTCTGATTTTAGAACAAGAAGACTAATGCACAAATTTGTAATTTGGACTTTTAGAACAACAACCTTTGAGTTACTTAAGGCGCTACAAATTGGTCTGATAACAACAAAATTGTTTTATGTTAACTTAATTGCACGTACATACTACTTGACCACTTGTTAATTGCAGAAAAAGAATTATGTTTGCGTATTTGCAACTAGACATTGATAAGTAGCCTAACTGGTGATCAGTAAAGAATATTCTGATTCATTTTAAAATAATTTCTTAAGATCCTAGCTTGTCTAAGTAATTTTAATTTTGAGATTGAGAAACGGTAATAAATTGAATTTAAATCTATGTATCTATAATTATGTTTAATGTAAGGTTGTAACGAACTTGAAATATTTAACTCTTACTGCTTGATTTTTCTATATTTTGTGTGTTGTTTTTTATTTATTTTACCAAAATAGCAAGACTGAGATACACAGGTTTTCGGCTTTATTCGAAATTGAAAGAGCCGATGAGATCCAACTAAATAAATAGCGATGTGTTATTTTTTTCTGTTATAAATTCTTGAGTACATACTTGGTATTTGTGATCACCTGCAAATCCCAATTTAAATTAAAGTTGCCTGACATCTGCAACCAAAGAGGCAAGAGTTCTCTTAAATGCAAACAAGCTATCCTTCTTTAATCGTTACTCTTGTCTGTCCCTAGATATTATTTGCTGTTAGAGTCCCTACTTGGATATGTTTATTTTAATTTAAAATAATTCCTTTACCTACCTACGCAGTCTAACAAAACAAGACACGTCTGTAGAAAAAAAGAAACTGAGAATATCAAGACAAAATGTTAAACATGGGCTTAAACCACAGGAGAAGAGTAAACGAAATAAGACAGTCACAAACAAATATTTACAAACGTGTTGCAAAAAAAATCTAAAACAGCTTCCGGCAGAAAGTGTAAACATAAAAGTAGGTTACATTAAATGAAGATTTAAGAAATTTATTAAAAGAGAATGTCCAAGAAAATGGCAAGGATGTGATGTCTTAGAATGTCGAACAAAAAGTTTTAGGTGCTTCTGTTTTGCCTTGAAAAATTGTGTTTCATTTAAAAAAGAACTTGCTCGCTGGAAGAAATCAGTATTTAAAGAAACTTCTAATATCTACCACTAAATACTAAAGATACTAAAGTACACAAGTATCACGTAAGGGTGGTATAGTCATTATAACATTTACTTATAAGCAAGCCTCATTGAGATTTGAACTTGATAAATAACTTATCAATGCTTTCAACTTCAAAATTCTATTGTTAGAACCTTTTTTTAAGTCAATTCATTAATGTCAACTTTTAATACTGAAGGAATTCTAAACTAAATGCTTTGAATGAAGCAGTATTATTTTTCTTGAGTGAGTATTCTTGTTCTATCACAAAAATGGGGTTTCATGCGCTGCGCCTATGCCCCTTATTTAGAATTTGATTATTTAACGTTTTCTATTACACTAATTAACAGAGTTTTTGGTTCTTAAACAAAACTAAGTAATCCTTATGTGGTTTTTCATTCTGAATTCAAATCTGCCTTCAAATTTCTATCACGTGTAGTTTTTAAAATATACAGGTATGCATTTAAAGTTCCAGTGCACAATGTAATTATAATTACATTAGGTAATTACGTATTACTATAAGAAATTTTAGGAATGAGGTAATTGCATTTTGCATATATTAGAAAGCTATTAACAGGTCATCAACAGATATGTCACTCTGATAAATATTATTTTAACTTTCCATAAGGGAGATCACTTATGTATGAACCTGTTCAGGTGGAGCGAGTGAAGTTTTATAAAGTTACATTATCACTGCTTAACAAAGAAAATTTCTTGTGTTTTGAGTGATAACTATAGAAACATTAATCATGTCCCGTAAATGTGCGAACGATCCGGACAGTTCTGGTTACGTTTGTGTAGAGTTTACTGCTAAACACCAAAAACGATGTTTTACTGCGCTAATAAAAACAGCTTATCGTCTGTACTTTGGATGTCAAGTTGGAGATCAAGATAAGCAATGGGCACCACATATTTGTTGTGTTTCTTGTGCAAATCTCCTTCGAGAGTGGATAAAAAGTTCTCGTGTATGTATGCTCTTCGCAGTACCTATGATATGGAAGGAACAAAAGGATCATCTAACCGATCGTTACTTCTGTATAACAAAGACAGCAGACTTCTTTGCAAAAAATAAGAAATCTGTTGTGTATCTTAATTTAACATCGGCGATAAGACCCGTTGACCATTGTATTTATCTTTAAGTTCTTGTGCCACCAGAAATATTTGAAAAATCATATGAAGAAAATGTCGACATTGTTTCTAGCAATGATACACAGTTTATTCCTACAGATCCCACTGAGTCACATTTGATCACACAGGCACAACTAAACGATTTAGTTTGTGATTTGAACTTAAGCAAAAGCAAAACCGAGTTGCTTGGCTTCCGATTGAAAAGTTGGAATTTATTGGAGCCCAGTACCAAAATTAGTTATTTCCGTAACCGCAAAAAGAAGTTTTCTAAGTTTTATTCTATGGACGACAATCTTACCTACTGCAGTGATGTTAACGGTTTGATGGAAACTCTTGGACGTAAACACCAACCAGAACAATTGTGACTGTTCATTGATGCATTTAAATTAGTTTGAAAGCAGTTCTACTGCAGAATGGGGATGCATTGCTTTCAGTTCTCAGTGCCTATTCAGTTCACCTAAAGAAATCTTATTACACTATGAAATGCCTTTTAACGAGCGTAAACTGTAAACGATACGAGTGGAAAATCTGTGGAGATTTGAAAGTTATAGCTTTATTATCAGGAATACAACTAGAATTTACAAAATACAGTTGCTTTTGTGCGAGTAGGACAGTCGTGCTAAATCGCAGCATTAGAGTGTGAAAAGTTGGCCAAGTAGTAAGATAGTTGTGGGAGAAAAAATATTTTACGTAAAAGCCTTGTAAATAGAAACAATTTCTATTTGCCCCTTTTGCATAAAAAGTTCAGGCTGATACAGAATTTTGTAAAAGGTATGGACCGTGGCGGAAGAGGTTTTCAGTACATAAAAGAAACGTTTACCAAAATCAGCGAAGCTAAGATAAAGGAGGACATATTTGTAGGTCCCCAAATTCGGCATTTAATGAATGACACAATGGGATGCAATATGTCGCTGAAGATGCATTATTTACATTCCCATTTGGATTTTTTCCCAGACAATTTGGAAACTGTAAGTAATGAGCATAGAAAGCATTTCCATCAAGACCTTTCAACGTTGGAAAACCGGTACCAGGGAAGATGGAATTCGAACATGTTGGGTGATTACTGTAGGTTATTGATTAGGGAAGACCCTAATACATCATTACAGAAAAAAAAACTGCCAAATAGGATATTTTAATGGGTTTTATGTACATTTTGTAATATAAAATGCATCTAACTACTTTAGCGTTTTATTTCAAAACAAAATCTTGTTCTTCTCGGAAACTGTACGTGCTAGGGAAAAACCAAAATCAGATTTGGATTCAGCGTGAAAACAAGATCACCTATTTGTAACTAGGAACCAGGAAAAAGTTTCAATTTATTAATCAGTGTTATTTAAATCTTATTATGTGATGTGGTGACTACAAATGTCTACAGCACGTACACATCTTTTGAGATGTGTTCGTTGATTTCTGAAATTTCTTCAATGGTCAATTTTATTTCACGAGTTTCTCGCGGTTTAGATTTAACTTTTTTAATGAAATTCACATTTTTGTAGATAGGACACTTTATGGCTTACATCTTGAGATCATCAACAAAGATATCGTGAGACAGAACACCATTTAGTTCCCATATGAGTTTTACATTTTGCATAAGAAAAGAAAACCCACTATGAAGATGGAGAAACGACACTAAGTACAAGGGTTTTACTGGTAGCAGTCGGTTGATTCTAGTAACAGGGAGACAAGGTACACATAAAAAGAACGTACATGTCCAAACAATTTTCAGATTTTGATAGCTCATTACAAATCAGTACACCATTTGAACTAAATATTTGCCGATACTTTAAATTTCAGTGGTCTACAGTCATTTGTAATCTGCTTTTGATGCAGTGAAGATATAGGTAAGGTTTGATTTGTGTCAATTTTCTTGGACAGGTCGTTCAAAACCTCCAGATAATTGCATAAAAACTTGTCAGAACGAATTCTTGCCTAAAAGTGATCTTATATTCATTGTGAGACAATATTCTTCCAGTAGTTTTAAACTTATAAATCAACAGGTTATAAAGCTTGACTCTTTCACCTTGATGGTCTAATAAATTAGTGATGCATGTATTTCTAAATTATTTAAGCTAATAGTTAATCAAAAATGTTTTAATGCTAGGGTTTAAAATCTTTTACACGTCCAATAATTAAAGAGAACTTTTGGTCGGCAAACACAAAGTTGGGAGAGATTGGCGCCAAACACAACGGATTGACCTTGGCTTTCAGCGCTGAATTTGATTTAGATCACTTATTGTACACTTTCTTTGTGGGCAATTTCGTACACAAGAGGTCTCAAATTGAACTTCAAACACCGTAGTAATGCTATTAATATATTTTCTCAATAAATGTGCTATATTAAGTCTCTGTTTACTTCAAAAGCATCGAACTGCCGTATTATAAAACATTAATTAAATTCTGGAACCGTAATTACTAACTTTTAATATTATTAATTAAACGCAAAAGTTAGAAACTTTTTTAACAGCATTAAAACTTTTTAAAAAACAAAGAGATATCTGAAATTGTATCAATCTAAATTTCCTACTATAGTTACTTAAAAAACAACAAAGTTTCGTTCATCGCGGAATTCAATTATTGGAAACTTTTTAATTGACATTATCAGTCCCTTTTTTTCCCTAGCAAACCATATTATTACGACGTATCATTCGTCACGAACTTTATTGACAGCAAAATCGTTATTTAATAAAAAAAATTTTAAAGGAAGATATTCCATTCTTTTCTAAATGAATTAGCTTTTAGCAAGAGTATTCAATTAATTCTTCTTTTGTATGGATAATCTTTTCAAGAGTTTTCCTTTCATTTACTCATTCATAAAAGGAAATGAGAATGGAACGCTTTAGTACACACGCAACATAGTAAATGTACTCCATGGTTGCTATTTTCATCTTGGTATGATTAAATAAAGTTCTAGAAGAATAGCCATTGCTTTGATCTATTACAGTGTCAAGTAACATTATCGAATTTTACCTTTTTCGTAATTTTATCTAAATTAAATTACATCTATAATAAATTTACCTGCTTTTTCAAACAAAAAAAACTACCCGAAAAGCGTATAACAAGGTTTAGACCTTTAGGGTGTTGATTAATTAATTTCCCTTATCTTGTATAAAAGCCACTGCAATTAAATTAGTTCCACGCTAACAAGGGCATTTTTAACATTCCTCTAACCCTTTTCGAAAATTATTTAATAAAATAATTTATGTACCAAAGTGCTTTTAAAGTCAAACGGGAACGATTAATGGACAACAAGCAAACTGAATGTGGGATATGCGAGTATGTAACAAAACAGTTATAATGAAACTTCCTAAAATTAATTAAATTCCGCGAATTTCTAAGTCAGCTGACTACGATTTCCTTAAATTTACATACGTACCAGTCTCATTATCACGGATTCAATGCGCCTGCGTACCATGGGTATCCTTTTATAAACAAGATCAAAAATAACGCATTTTCGTTTTGAAAATGAAGCAATAACGTAAGCTCAAACATTTAGGCGTTTTAAATTTTGCTAAACAAAGCGTGTCTAATTTACAAACCAAATTATTCTAAAGCAAAACATTCTAAAATGTGCACAATGTGACTAGTAAGAACCAAGCTGAGAAATAAACATTTCCTTGCGTTTATTAAGGAGACGCTTAAAAATAAACAAAATACGTTACGTATACTACATAAGTTGAGCATGCAAAATCTGATGAAATCAACCAAAAACGTTAAAGAAATCGAGTGAAAACACACATAGTCCGTAACAGCTTTTCGCGCACTGCAAGATGACATTCCGGGGTTGAGCTTTGCGCAAGCTCCCGGCTCCCGGAAGCGAATAGGGGCAAGGCCGGGCCAAACCATAGCGCTGTTCTTTGGTGGAATCAATTTGACACACCATGATCTAGTTTACTTAAGATATTCGGAGAAAGACGGAGTAGCTGTTCACCTGGAGCGATTTCATTCAACGATATTAAGTGAATCACGTTTTCGTTAAAAATTCCTTTCGAACTTCAATCATTTAATAAAGTTGTTTGGTTATTTTTACTGGGAAAATTCGACGTGCTTAATTGCACTCTAAATTTGTTTGCGAACCAGATTAAATTACATAACGAAATTCAGTACGTGACTTTTACAAGAATTGTCCGATTATAGTTTTAACTCTGACAATTAATTGCTCTTTTGGAAAATGACTTTTTCGGGAGCAAGTTAAATTTTATTAAAATAAGTCGAACCCATAAACGAACAAAGCAATTTCTAGAAAATTCTTCTGTTTCGTGTTTTGTGAATTCTTGTCCGCTTGACGAAGCCGTAAACCAAAGAAAAGTTAGCGATAATGACGAAATGATTTCCCTGACGTAATTTGATATTCTTTAAGTGTCCTCATCGATTCTATCTTTATAGTTTGATTGCAAGTAGATAATTTGTTTTTCATCTGAATCGATAAGACTGAGGATGAGTAGGTTACATGGAGCAAGGTCGCTTAATGAAAACCTTTAAAAAACGTAAATGCTAGGATTCACAAGAAAAAAACCGAAAAGCCTTTAAAGGAAAGCTGGAGTTTGTGTAAGGATGTATTAACCTTACTTTTTGTTTGAAAAGTTTGCTTGGTTAGAACATTACAACATGAGGTTTTTCTCAATGTCTATTAAATGAAGTTGTGGTTTTCATTAAAGGGAAAACTTTTAGGTGTTACTACTTTGCGAACCCAAAATTAACATTCTAATTTAAATTGGAAGGCATTAGTTTGGAAGGAAATTTCTAAGGTTTACAAGGTAATGCGGGACTGCGTTTGCATCCCAATCATTTAATCCGCTTTGCACAAAATTTGATTTACTTAAACTGCACGACAGTACAACGGAATCACTTCTGATTCAAGCGTTTAAATTCAATTTACGTTAGAGTACCGGTGAAGGTCGAATTTGACGTTAAAGTGCTGAGCAAAACTTGATTGTTGTCTGACAGGAGAAAAGAAATTTAATTTCCCGTTGTACGTATGTAGTACAATAAAAAATGAGCCCGTTTTAAAATTGTTTTGGTGAAACGATTTGAATTGTATTACGTTGCTATTTTATCGTTATGGGTTTTATGTAACTAAAGGATTGAAATCGTTTTATATAAAAGAACTCTTTCAATAACTATCAGCTTCAACAGGTGGAAAACCCCATTCCTTATTGCGATTCTCAAGAGGTTTAAAAGTGGGAGTATACGAGCGGATGGCCCTAAACTCCATAACTTATGTAACAATGGAATAAAAAGGTAAAAACGAAAGGTTAAAGGTACACAATATTGCAAAATAGATGAAAACGGAAATATTAACGTAGGTGTACCCAAATTTGATGGAAGATACAAAAACAGTTTTTTATTTTCCCTTATATAAAAGGCTATTTATAACTGAATATACCTTCTTAATCAAAATAAAAGAATTCATCGTGTTTCATTATTTTGTTTTTGGAGTGGAAATTTAGAAAAGGTGAAAGTAAGTATCAGACAAGACGTAATTGGAAAAAAGTGCGTATCTTAAGATTTTTAATGCCTTAGAGAATATCTGCAAATTGATGATCTCCTGTTTATATTGGACATGAATATCTAACTAGGCTCTTATTACTTTATATGTAAATTAAGTGTTACCACGTGGTCAAGACGGCATTGGTAAGCGCGAAAAGCATTCTTTTAAAATGGTCTGGCTCTCTTTCAAGTACGATAAATGCGGTAAGCAACACGGACAGATGGTTTCAGCGACAACTGCCAGATTTGATGTACAAGCTGCGTTGGTAGTATCTAACGTCATGAAATAGATCTGAAATATCAAATGTCAAATCAACACAAAAGCGTCTTGTGTTATCTTTCCTCGGAATTAAAATCACGTGCGATAACCAACCATCGGTCGACGGGTTCTTTTTAATTCTTTATCTTTGCGGAAGCACGTGGTAATAGCCTTGCTTAATCAGCGAGGAATCAGTAATTATCATGTTCTGCCACGGTTGCTTATTTGTTTCGAATTTCTTCTCAGCAAATCCTTTTTCTGTTCATTGGATAGGTTTTCTTCATTTTGGATCGTACAAATTTTACAAAATGACAAAAACATCCCGATTTAAATCTATTCCCAAGATGAGGGTGGCCGAAAAGTTCGATACCTTCAAAACAGTTATTAGTTCAGTCTTCTAGCGTCATTGATCCTTGCACGGTTTGCAAGGCTTCACATTGATGCCCACTGTTTTAGAATTTTTCAATACAATTCTCTCTCTTCCTAAGATCTCGACTTTCAGGTAAGGTCTCTTGTCTTCTTATGCATAGGCTATGACACAATCGATCATAATCGTGTTTTGTTGCAGTTTTAAACATGGTGGAGACGTTGGGTATCAACTTTTTAAATCTCTAGTACGCTAGAGCAAATTATAGAGATTATAAGGAATTTATTGAAGGCAGTCAAAAACTGTGTACTGATTGATGTCTTCAATTGCCTCACCTGGTTACAAGTTCTTTCCGATAATGTCCAGTTGAAATTTTTTAGCGAGTGAGTGACAAAGGCATCGAAATAAGACTTACACTATAATCGATTAAGTTCTGTTGTTCAAAATCTTTTTGCAGAGTCTGTACTCGTAGTTGCATGGAAGCCAGTGAGGTAGCCTCTAGCCGCTACTGAAATTATCCCATTGGGTCAATGCATCTTTTATTTCCAAGCTAGGCCAAAAAATGGTTCTATGACTAAATGCAACATCTGTGTCTCCTACAAATCTTTGAAAAGTCAAAGTCTATTCGTTTCAGAAATTCAGCTACATCGATTTCTCCATTAGATGTAAAGATCCATTTGTATTATATTTAGATTCACATTACTTCTAGAACTCTGTCCTCGTCTCAGGTATATTCGTTCGATAAAACTGGTAACTTCATAATGCTCTCTCTGTTCGCTGAGTTTACAGCTTTTGTTGCTGGGTTCATACTGCAATTTTCTGGCATTGTAGTCCATTCGAAAGAAGTGAAATTAGTAGATCTACAACCAGAAGTTGAGCCTTAAATGCTTGTATTTAGGTTCGTCTGGTGTGACTCTTTTGGAATGACATTTTACAAGCAGTAACTATAAAGCAATTCGTTCATACTTGTTTCTTCTGTTCTTAGTGTCAAAGCCTTCAGTGTCTTGGCTCGTCTGTACTTCAGCATTTGGGTCTATAAGATTCAGACTTTCTAATGCGTAGCATGACGAAAAATTATATGGTTTTCAGGTTGTTACTTTCTGGCCGATCACGGTATGGTAGTTCATAAATCAATGCATCATGAAGAAGTCAATTCACCTCCGTAATGGAAAACTTTTGCAAACTCAATTCTCAAAATGTTTTAAAGTGGCAGCCCCACCAGCAGTCTAGGGTTCTATCGACCGATAACCGGTACATCCGAAGTCGAATCAATCACAGAAACCAGAATGAAGAAAAACCGGACTAATCTTTTAGAAACTGCTTTCGGCATGACACAACGGACCAAACTTCGACTGTGGAATGTAAAACAATGTGGGAAACAGGAAGGCTAACAGAGGTAATGAAAGAAATGACTTGGAAATCTCAGTGAGATTAGACTCACTGGTTTTGGGAAAACTGAGGTAGATCCCAATATATGACACTGCTATATTCGGGTAGGAAGAATGAAAATCACTCGGAGAGAGTTGGCATTCTACTTACAAAGGCAGCAAGGAAAAGTGTAAAGGAATGGAGGCTTATCTCAGAGAAAATCATAGTAGCTCGATCTTACACAAAGATAAGACCAATTACGTTAGTAAATTGTTACTCTCCTACTGAAGCAGTGGAAGAGGAGAAAAAAGGCCGTTTCCATGAAGAGCTACACAGAGTTATGACAGGAGTTAAGAGAAAAGATATAGTTATACTTGCAGGTGACATGAATTCAAAAGTGGGAAGTAAAAACGAAAGGGTAGAAGCAGTGATGGGAAAAGCATGGATTAGGAGATATAAACAACAATAGAGAAAGGTTGCTTGACATATATACAAGTTTGATCATGGGATGGGCGCTATTTCCCCATAAAACTGGTCACAAGGTGACATGGGTGTCCCCTGACCACAGAATTGACAATCAAATCGACCGCATAGCCATTAGTAAGAAATTGAGAAGGTCTCTATTAGACCTTAGAAATAGGAAAGGAGCAGACGTCGGATCGGATCACCACCTAGTCACTGTCAAAGTGCGTCTTAAAATCGTAGTAATACCGGAGAAGTTTTTGGCGCGGAAACGAACGTTATCTAAACTTGGAATAGCACACATAAGAAGAGAGTTGAAACTGAAATTGAGGAATCAGTTTAGTGTCCTCGCAATTGAAGAAACCGAGAAAGAAGTGCCCGAGGTAGAACAATCTTGGGTTACAGTTCGAAATACTTATATTAAAAATTGCGAAAGAGTGTTCAGATATAAGGAAGGCAAGAGTGGGTGTCAGAAGATACGTGGAAGACAATAAAAGACAGAAGAAAAGCAAAGGCTGACGTGAACAACACTAGAACTAGAGCGGCAAAGGCGAAGGCTAACAAGATATAATCACAGTTGAATAAAAGAGCGAAACGGAGATTCGGAAAAGATAAAAAACACTTTCTTAACCTGCTAGCAGATAGTGCTCAGCAAACAGCTAATGCTGGTAATTCTAAAGACCTGTATAGGATCACGAAGATATTGTCAAACAAACATTGCTTTGTCAGCAATAAAACTGTAAGAAACAAACTTCTTACTACCCAAAGAGAGCAAATAGAATGGTGGGAACAGTACTTCCAAGAAGTTTTAAATCCGCAACGCCTGGCTGAGGAAATGGAGGACGAACAAGGAGAATTTGAGGAAATCCATAATATCCCCTCTAGAGCACAAACAGTACAGGCAATTGGGCAGCTTAAATCAAGAAAAGCTCCTGGGACTGACAACGTAACAGCAGATGCACTGAAAGCCTGAAAGCTAACCTAGAGTTATCGGCTGAGATACTAGAACCGCTTTTGAAAGATATATGGGATGGTAAAACCATGCCTACTGAATGAAATAGAAAAGTTTTGATTCAGCTTTTTAAGAAAGACGACTTAACTAGTTGCCACCGTTAGAAATAGATCAAGCTGCCCTTGGTAGCTAGCAAGATTCTCGCCAGAATCTTTCTGAATCGTATAGCAGAGCATTTGAGGAGGCGCTTGAGGCAGTAACAATTTGGGTTTCGAGCAAGGCCGTCCTGTACAGAGCAGATCAGCACTTTGAGGATCATCATTACTGTTCATCGACTTTGAAAAGTCTTTTGATTCGGTGGACAAAAAAAGTTGTAGAAGTCAATGAAACAATTTGGATTTCTAAGAAGATAATAAAGATGATTCAGGCTATGTACAAAAATTATACTTGCCAAGTGGAACATGAAGGGATAAGCTCTCAGAACCTGTAACCATATAGTCTGGAGTAAGGCAAGGATGTCTGCTCTTTTCTATCCATTTTATCATGGCTTTAGACAGAATGATGAAAAGAGCGACCAACCGAATTGATTGATTGATTGAATAAGCGCTTAGAAGATCTTGACTTCGCTGACGATTTTTACCTACTAGCATCGCGTTTTTTAAATATTGAGGCACAGTTGACGGATTTAAAAGCGTAAGCAGTAAACATAGGCATGCGCATAAAAAATGTTGCAAAAACTAAGGAAATCCGAGTCAATAATTTAAATCATTTAGCACTTCAACTGAACGGACAGGTTATTGAGCAGGTGGAGGAATTTTGCTATCTTGGTAGTATGGTGACAAAGAATGGAGGAGCAGGCAGGGACGTCGGGGGCAAGATTGATAAGGCCAAGGGAGCTTTTGCACAACTTCGATCCATATGAAAGTCGCCACAACTTCACTTAGAAACAAGTTTTTATTAATCGCTGCCTTAGAAATATAATGACAATATGGTGGCCAGATACTATTACTGATACTAAGCTCTGGCATGGAACGCATCGGATACCAATTAATAAACAAATTTTGGCAAGCAAATGAAGCTGGATCGCTCACACGCTGAGACAAAAGACAAAAAAAATCCCGCGGCAAGCCCTCGACTGGAATCCTCAGGATGGAAAAGCACTAGGCCCTCTTCCTAACATTAGTTCCACTTTTTGATTGCACTTTTCCAGGATTCCAGGTTTTCAAATTTCTAAAATTCCATAAAACCATAAGAAAATTTGGGACTTTTAGTAAGTTGTTAGAAATATAAAACAAAATCACTGTGCAAATTTCAGTTTTACAATAATCAATTCCGAACTCGGGGGCTTTTTTGTTTCGACTTCCTGAACTGAAAATGCTCGAACAGGATTTATTAATGTACATTAATAAATCAAAACTACATACAGATCAATGTTTTGTCCACCCATTGTTATGTTCATACTTTAATATTGAAAAAAGTTTTTTTAGCAATCTTGATATGGGAATCAAATGGACATGCTACGAAGAAACAGCAGTTGGTGAAAAAACAAAGTGAGCACCAAGAGGGAAGGCTCTCAATCTGACATGACCTTGTCACAACTTGATGTATTACAATGCGCAGGTAGCGCAAGGTTGAAAACCTAAACGATTTGTGAAAATCAAGAAAATTAACTAACAAATGCATTAACTGTAAAATTCTTAAATATTTTTTGAGAGTAAAGATCCAAAAGCAATTCGATTTACTGAAAAAGCCCCGGAACCAAAAATACTTCAACACAGTTTAAATTCGATTTATAAACACTATTGCAGACTATCGGCTTTAAAGCGCTTAAACAAAAGCGACGGTTGTTCTAGGATCACTGCGATTGATCTGTAAGTGATTTATTCAAATGTTGTCCAATAACATTCGGTAACACTAAAACACTAAAAGACATATTGGTCTCTCTTTTTTTTTAATTGAAGAAATAAATAACTAAATCGTTTGGTAGGTAATAGTAATAAACCTTTTTACTCTACACAATTCAACGAGGTTTAATTTGAAAATATAAATCTACTTCAATATGCCACTAGATCAGTTAGCAACTGTCCAAAGTTTGTGATGTTAATGTAAATTTGAATAAAAATAAAATAAAGTGAATTTTTGCCTGGAACTTTGTAGATAAAAGGAACTTCAGTGCACAATGTGTATCAAAGTAGTCACAAGCTTTGATCACATCCTAGTAATTATGAACTTTAAGTTAAAAAAACAAACTAATTACGATGAAGCTAAATATGTGTCGTTTGCATCATGAAAGAATAAAAGAAACAATCTACAGTACAAATTGAGTTACTTAAAATTAAACTTTAAAACGTAAAAACTTATTAAAAACCTTCAAGATGGAAACTTCCTGCATAATCGATGCATATAACATTTATAATTTAAGAGATGTTTACGTAGTAAATCCGAGCATTTCTACCTGGAAAATCTTTTAACTACCGCCTACGCCGTTTGAAGGAAGATTCGCAACAGAAAAGATAATTAACGCACTTAAAAAAAAGTTAAGCAGTCAATCCCTCTTTCACCCCGAGTATAATTTCGTTATTTCGTCCTCGAACTAAATCCTTGAAGTTTAAACCTACCCGGAATTATGCTTAGAGAACTTTCCGAATACCTATCTTTCATTTAAACAAATATTTGCATTCCCATACAAGATTAGCGTTTAAGTCAATTTAGCTGACAATAGTTACACAAGGCTTTCGATTATTTTTTAACGCCATCTCTAAAATTCATGCGCGCGTACGCACAGTACGTCTGAAACACAAACATCGAGCTTTGAGTATTAAATTATTCCGAGAGATTTTCAAACTAGTGTTGTTGGAATCCTCAAGAGTCTCAAGGCGCAATTTTCGGGACATCCAGCTGGGATTTATATTAATAATCGATATGGAAACTTTCCAACACCCAGATCCGTGTTTCTTGTACCATTAAAAGTTTATTTTAATACCGAAAAATCTTTTCATTTGTCATTTTGATTAAAAAGAATAACCTAATAACTGGTGAAAAATTAGGAATTTTATTCTTCAATGCGAGACAGTTTATCCTGGTTAGAAGTAATGGAAGATTTTATTTGAAAAAATGACTGGAAATGTTAACTCCCCAAGGTCGCAACTAAAAACCAAAGTTTTATTTCACATTTTTTTGTTTTCGCTAACACTAAAAGTCGGATTTTTCATTGGAAATCCCACGCGTGTTATTAACAAACTTGAAGTTGCGGTTTTCCATAGATAACTCGATCGGCATTTAACTTAACGAACGTAGGTTCTCCCTCAAGGATTATACTTAAATTTAATTAATGAGCATCCTACCCGGCATTATATAATCACCGTATCTTGACTTAACAAGATCGAATTTAACAATCGAGTTACGGTTTATCACTTATGAAATTTCTGAAACGAGTTTCTCGTTAAGGGTGGGTCCTATTTTTAGCTTCTATAATATTTTTACGATTTTCATTCGAATGAAATATTTTTCTCTGTTTACTACATTATACAGCTATTCTAATTTAAATCTTAAATTGTTTAAGGTAACTAAAGAAATCTTCAGAAGAATAAATTTAGATAATCTTGTTATCTTTTGTTTTCCCTTTCTTCTTGTTCATAGTTTTTCATTCTTTCTAACTTATTAATTTCTCGCTTTGAGATAATTAAATTTTTTATTAAATAAAAATTGTAAAGCATCTTTGCACAATTCTACTTCTATTTTTACTTTCTTCCATATCTAATTTCTTGGCCTTCTAGTTTTATTTCTATATCTTAAGTTGATTTAATTTTTATCCTTTCATAAAAATCTTCACGCGGATTGATTAAGGAAGTCTGCATAATAATGAGATGACACTTACAGAAAAGTTTAGTTTTTTGAAAATAAAATCAAAGATGTAAAAAGAGAGCAGACTTTTGATAAATTAATATAACCTACGATCAGGTTCTATTAACCCAATTTGGCCTCCTACCAGATCCCGGTGGGATTTTGTGATGATTTTTCTGGAATACCTTATATTAACCTAATCAAGGAAAAAAAGTAAATTATTTCTGCATAGCGCTTTCGGTTCCGGAGTTACGGGAGAGGTTGTTTGCGACCGCTTAGGCCAATGCATTAATAAAATCCGGCATGTTTGGGATTTTCAAAGAAAAAATCAATTCTTTCCGTGTAAAATTGAAATTTATTTAATTTAAACATCAAATTGTAAGTGTACACATCAAGAAAAGTGGAATCTTGTATAAAGGTGTTGTTGTTGGTATGTTAGTATTTACTTAATATAAGTTTTAATACCCCCTTTTAGCTACTTTTCAAAAATTATAATTGAAAACTAACCAACGGTTTGACCCAATTCTTTTCTCATCCGATAGAACATGCAATGCTCATTCATTTAATACGCACTCATGATTTTTTCATTAGTTCTGATTTCGATTTAATGTAAGAAGAAACATTTCAAAAGACGCCATTCGTATTCTAATCAAGCATCGCACAATATCACTCATGCGACAGGCCCACGAGTTGTCTTTCATGTCACTGAACAAAAGCAGCAAACGTTCAAGTTCAAACCAAGGTCATGAAGGCCGCCAGTTATCGACGAGCAAGCAGTATTCGCTGCCGTCGAAACCAAAACGACCCTGAGCATCCGCATGTTGGCTGCTGACTTCCACTGTTTACATATGCAAATCGCTAGAATTCTGCACAAACACGGAATTGATGCCTCATGAACTGACCCAAAGAAACAAGAATGACCGTCTGATGGTCGCGCAACAACTGCTGCAGCGTTAACAAGAAGCTCCGTTTTTGGACCGGGTAGTGACTTGTGATGAAAAGTGGGTCCTGTCCAAAAACTTTATCAACAAGAAACGGTGAAGAAAGGAGAAGAAAGTTCTTCCGTGCCTTTGGTGGTGGTGCGGTGGAGTGATCCACTGGGAACTTGTCCCTAACAGTCAAACCATAAACTCTGAGCGCTATTGTGCCCAACTTGACCGTGTACTGCGAAGACTTCGCTTTTCCGATCTAGCGGCTCATTGCCACCGTGGAGTGGTCTTTCAGCAAGATAATGCTAGGCCTCATGTTTTGAATGCGATTCTACAAAAGACTGACAAGCTGGACTGGGAACGTTTCATTCACCCACCGTACAGTCCTGACTGTGCTCCATCAGACTACCACCTGTTTGCGTCTCTTCCTCATTTCCTAACTGTTGTGCACTTTAGCAATGTTGAGCAGGTCTAGGAGCACCTCAGATTGTATTTTTTACCTCTAAACCTCAGACTTTCCATGCGTGAGGCATTGATGTTTTGCCCACGAAGTGGCATCTCATGATAGACCACAACGGTGCCTACCTTGAATCATAATTGTATTTTTTCATTCTTAATAATTAATTTTCTGTTGCAAAGATTTGAGTATCAAAACTTATGTTACACCCTAAGTATTTATGAGCTGCGAACTGAGGGAAGCAATTTTGGTTGCACATATAACGAGTCTTATTTTTGCAAACTGCACAACCGCGGCGTATATTAGGACATCTGGAATTGATATAGCGAAGTGCTTTCCAATGTTCGTGTTTGACAAGTTACGTGGACGATTACTCTTGTCTTCGGAATCAATACCTCCATCATCGTCCAACGGTTAGTCAGTCAATAGAAGAGTTTTCGTGATCTCGTTTCGGAATTCTACTTGAGAGAGTGGCTTTATTTTCTAAATTTGCAAACCATGACACAAAGAGACATTGTAGTACTAGTGTGGTTGCAGCCGTTGCAATCACATTCATACTGCAACGTCACCTTTTCCATACTAATTGTAGAATAGTGTATTTTGATAAAAATGCGCTGTCACGCCATATTTCAGGCGTGAAGCCGAGATTTGAAACACAAGTGCTGCATAAAAGGTCGAGCAACTAAAAAATGACAGCGCACGCGTATAAAACAAAATTCTTTGTAATCGTTCACACAAAATGAGAAGAAACACTAATTTACTGTAAATTTCGAGCTTAACTTTGACACATGTCAAGTTTACGTACCTCACAATACGATTCTGCAAGATACCCTCACCATCTATTTCAGATGTTTATTCTACATAGAGAATTTTCAGTGGACATCCTAGTAACCCCAAAACACTACGATGTCATGGGGAGAGGTCTATAGCCAACGGAGCTAGTTCTTCGTGTTTTCTAAGATGTTTTGCAATAGTTATGAAGTGAGACAGTTGCTGTTGCAAACCGTCACTAACACACTACTCAATGTCGCAAACACAGGTTTTTCTCGGCTCTTGTGGTTCTCCATTTTATCACTAAATTCTAATTTGCTAGCTGAAGAAGAAACGATTCGTCAACAGCACAGCCACTTTTGGGCGCTAAATTAACATTAATTTGACTTGATTTGATATGCCTTGCTAGTCTTGCATTTTGTATCCTAGATATGCATTACAATTGAACTTCGTGGAAAGTGAGAAGAATTAAGAATGTGTAACAGCAACCGCATGATAGATAGGCAATGATTTACCTTTAGTGCAGTTCTTGTTCTTCATTTTACACCACCACTCAGATCTGAGGGTCGTTCTGTTGTTTTGTTGTTTTTGTCGAAATATTGTGCGCCCGGCGGATATGTATTTGGAAATATTAACAGAACAGCGCGCGAAGAAGTAGGGCAAGAAGCAATTTGATATAAGAAAGGCCTCAATTAGTCAGTATATTTACGTTCCCCATTTTGATGATTGTTACGATATTTTGAAATTTGTAGGTCTCTTTTGCCATTTTAAATATTTTTATCATCTTGGTTACTTTAAATGTTAATTATTTAAAGTCCATCTTTGTGTAAGTTTTTAAATCACTCCAAGATCATGTCTAAGCTTGGCAATTTTGTATTTAACATTTTCGTTACGGTTTAAAACTTTTCAATAGTTGCAGGCTTAATGCAGTAAACAGATATTTTCCGTCAGGACACCTTTTTTAAAGGATGCCAGGCGCCGTAACTAAAAGAAAAATAACAAATGGCATGAAGTATCACAACTATTAGAGGTTCCTAATTGAATTGTATGCATAGGGGCGTCATATCTCCTAGAGCTACCACTACTGCTAAAAATCATCTTCTTTCATTCTCCCTAGTTAACATCAGTTATTGATAAGATGTAGAATTCTGTGGACTTTTGCGTAGCTGAGAGCCATAAGTCTATCGGCTAGCAATTGTGGTGTGCCATCCAGTTGAGCTCGTTCAAAATATAGTAATTAAATTGTACGTAATATGTCTATATTGTCCGTATGTGCGACGGTAAGACAAAGCATTTATTTTAAGTTTAAGATAAGAAAATCCAACAGTCTTTGTTGTGAGATTCCTCTAGTATTACGTCATCAGACTGCCACCACCACTATTATTTGTTGTTGTCATTACTAGCCTTGCTCTTGATCAACCATGAAGAAAAACTCTTCAATTGTGATAATTTTCTTTGATTATATAAATTGCTACCTCAACAGGTAGTTTCTAAAATATAAAAATAAGTAATATACTACGGAAGAAGGCTAGATCTGCGTCTGGAACATAAGCTGACCTACTCGTTAGTACTTTAACATTTTCAGAGACAATTTTATTAAATTCTATGATTATAGAATTATTAGATTTCTAATATTTCCGTTTTAAAAAGTTAATACATATAGAGAATATGATCCGGAACAGAATTTGAACCTGCAACCTTTGGCTTTTTGTGCGGATGCTCTACCAACTTGAATTATTAGTAATACAATTCTATCTTGACTGAAGTCCTGCATGTGTAAACAAACAGCAAAGTTTTGAAAATCAAATTATGTAAATCACATACACCCTGATCACTTTACACGAAAATTTGACAAAGACATCATTCGCAGACTTAAAGGCTAATCTTGCAAGCGTGACACTTACAGACTTAACGCTACTGTGCCTTTCTATTTACTATACCAGCGGTCTAATTCGCCAGGCTCCGCAGATCTCTATAAATAGAGCTTTTTCGTTAACAAATTTTGGTGTTTTCTTAGTAGCTTGTGTACTGAAGGAAAAACTGGCACAACGCCATCTATAGGATTAGAGCCTTCGGAGGTGCCCTTGCACGCCTGAATACGCCAATTATTTCTGATTTTGGAATATCAAAGCAGTTGGTCTTTTCACTTTGTCGAATCTCTTTTTTTAAACTTAACCTGCTCAAAGGTAGTTCGCCCCACCCATCTACAATTTAGAGGTAACTAGCATGCAATTCTTTAATTTCTATCTTTGACTAAATGTTTTCAGGGTGACAAAATTGTGTTTGCATCCACCGTAATAAACTTAAAATTCTATTTTCGCTTTTCCACTACCATGTTACTATTAACTCATATAATACAAAAAGCAGAGGACAACATTTTGAATCTCAAAAACTTATAAATTGTCTAGTCTTTGACCATAGGTACCTTTTAATGATTTACATATTTACAAAGCTAATAACATTTTTGGACATCACTTTACTCGATTGAAAGAGTTATTGTACTTTATTTTGTGGACTGGTTATCTGAGCCATTTCACTCTTAAGGTGTGCAACCGCAAACATAGTAAGACTTTACTATAAGCATACTGTGCATCATTACTTGACAAGCTGAAGGCAGAACTTGCGAAAAAACGGCCACATTTGCAGAAAAAGAAAATCCTGTTTCACCAAGACAACGCACAGTCTCACACCTCAGCGGTTGCCATGGCTAAAATCCACGAATTACGGTTTGAACTGCTTGACCATCCGCCTTACTCACCAGATCTAGCCCCAAGCGACTTCTTTTTGTTCCCTCATCTAAAAATTGCGCTCGGAGGACAAAGCTTTTCGTCAAATGAAGAGGCAATCACCTTCGTGAACAATTATTTTGCAGAGAAAAATGCCGAGTACTATTTGGACGGGTTACAGAGATGGGAGCATCGCTGGGAGAAGTGTGTAGAGTTACAAGGAGACTATGTTGAAAAAAAAAAAATTTCAGAAAATATGTCTTGTATCTTTGTTAGGTCGGAAACTTTTCAGACCACCCTCTTATGTGTTGCAATACCTACATTTTGATATTAGTATTTTCTTTTTATGCGCAACATTATAAATTTGTGTATTACGGAGGATTCTGATACGGGTATGTATAGTGTATCTCAGTATATATTATAGTCGTTGCAATTAATTTATAATCTTATAACGGTTTTAAAAGATAATTCAAAGAATTGTACTTTTTTCATGCGACATCAAACTTTTTGATAGGTTTTGTTACATTTCCGGGTATTTCCCGGTGTTATTTTTTGTTTTACAATAAAGACCAGACATTGTAATATCACTCAATATTAAAATTAGTTCCAACTTGATCCAAACCACTGAGTTATTATCCCCAAAACCGTTAATTTCCATCTGTATCATTTTGTTGGTTTTTTACTTCTTTTAGGACCTTCAGGAGTCAAAGTAATGACTCGGCAGTGTTGCTGTGATGTAATGCAGAAATCTAATGAAAGTGACATTAATGGCAAATAACATGCCGAAACTATTTTGGCAAAATGCGAAAAATATACTTCTGAGAACAAGAAAGAGTTCAAGAATGTGATGTCTCCTTTAAAAACCGAAATTATGCGTAGATGGGTTTTTTCGCATTACATTAAAGAATTATTCTTAAAAAAAATAGGAGTTGGCTAAAAGGCACTTTTAAAATACCACGGAGTCGATAAGAACTAGGACATCCGAAAAAGAGTTCTAAGGAATCAAGTAGAAAAAGCAAAATGCGTAAGACTGAACATCTTCGCACTATTACAAGCAGTGAGGAGTTAACTTATGCTGCTCAAATGAAATTAAGAGCGGAGGGAAGAACAGGCGCTTCTAAAGTTGTGCAAGACATGTCTAAATCTCCTAAACGAGCAACTAAATATATAAAAAGGCTTATTCGAGTAACACTCAAACCCTTCGTCGTATTTCTTGACAAATTCTTGTCTTTAATCTTCTAAACTGGTCATATATCTCCAGAAGTTATTGACAATATTTAAAGAGAATTGTTTCGTCGTCTTGGCTACTGCCAGGTTGCCAATAGTACACAATTTGAACATTTAATTTAGTTGTCTTTTGAATTTTGCATTACCAGTAAATTTGATATTGTAAAATTTTGATATCGTTTTTCTTCAAAATTTTCTGATGTGACCTGTACCCATAATTACCTTACCGTATGTAAAAAACTGTGCTCTTTTAAATTCCGTAATAAAATATAGGGGTTGCCATTAAAAAGATATCGATGACGTCATATCTCCTACGTGACTCACCCTGTATAAATATTTTCTGTATAAAAATGCGCATTTAAAAATAAAAATCGATGGGTCCGAGAGTTTTCCCTAAAAGTTCGTTCCTGAATTTTTAAGGAATTTATGCATTACCTTACAAAAGCATTGTATGTGTCTAATTATTAAAAAAAATTGTGTTTTATTTTTTTAAAACATTATATTCTAGTGGATGAAAGCATTTTAAGTAATTTAACAGCAAAAAATAATTTTGACCAACTTTTCATTACAAATACCCGTATGTGTGACGAGGAACATGCACCGACTTTTTCCAAACTTGAAATATAAATAGTACCCGTCAAAATATTAGACACGTGTTTCTTCGTATCTGCGGAGTTCCATGTTAAAAGAGTAAAAGAAATTATCGGGTAGATTCTATTTAAAGCCTTGTAGCTCCCAAACAGATATCGAGATGATTCAAGTGCAAAGCTTCATAGCTTTCTGCTTCTTATCAAATGGTGTAATCAGATTGTACAGTTACATTCATCGTCAACCCACACCTCTCCTTTTTAGACATTTTATTTTTTTGTTGATTTTTTCTTGAGGTTACTTACTATGTAAGTAAGTAACTGTTACTTACAAGGAAAAATCAGAACTCGGAAATTGAAAAAATCTGGAACTTCGTCTGGTTGTAGAGTAACATTCCTTAATAACATATACCGCTTCTAGTGCTACCCAAATTTGTTTTAAGAGGTGACTTCTGAATTTAAAAAATTATCAAATTGTGCCTAAATATACCAAGGGATGTATTAATAACGCCTACAATGCCTGTTGTGAGAGCCACATTAAGAGAAAAACATTAAAAGCTTGACCTTATTTTTTTATAAAAAAATTTTTTTTAAAATTCTGCAATTCAAGAATTATTTTATTGCTTCTCCTTTTGTTTAGCTTTGCTTTTATATAATGCAACCTAGTTTTGTTAAATTAACTTCCATTATTTGCTACATTACAGCGAAATATATTGGATACACGCGTAAATACATTCATTAATATACGTTATTGTCAAATTTAACCCAATTCTCTTGGAATTTAACAAAATTTATTCCAGAGAATTAATTTGCAGATGAGCTTCCTGAATAAAATTCCGTTTATGTAAAACGAAAACAGGGCATCAATTTGTAATTTCAATTTTTGGTTTGAATTTTTTATAACCATATTCGCAGTCAGAATTTAAATGAAGTTCTATTCAACTTTTTATAAAGAAGGATTATTTTGTAATTTTTTCAAATTTACTTTAATTCTACACATTATTTAACTTTTAATATAAATTTATGCGTGTTTACACACAAGTCAGTTAAATTAAATTAGAGCTACTAATTCCGTTTTAAATTAAACGAAAAACGTATATTTCTGTAGTTGTTTTGCTTTCTCTATTAGTTAAATTATCAACAATTGTAAACTCTTGGCGAAAACATGTTTATGCACAAGTTTAAAATATAATTCCATTTCTAAAGCTTAAATTAAACGTATTCTCTTGAGAAATTACAAAATAAAGTACCGGTTATTTATTTCGTTGAAGGTAAATTTACATTTTTACCAACACCGACACAGTTGATGAGATTTTAAAAAATTCCCTCATGTCGTCCTTATTTTGTTTATTGTTTACAGAATACCTCGCTAAATAGTTCCTGTAAATGTGTTTTCAGATCTTTTATTTAGGAGAAAATCGCTAATGGAGGTCGTTCGATAATTGAGTCTAAAGATTTCATGATAAGGGGTGCCATACGTGTTGGGTAGGCGCTTATTTTTCAGTTTTTACAAGAAATATGCGTGTAGTCATCCATACATCCTCTAATGTATCAGCAGTTTTCATGTTGCAGGAAAAATTTCATGCTGCGGTTTTGTTAAGCTATACAGATGGCGTGAGGTATAAAACGTACTACCACGCAATTGTTGATGTAAAGGATTCTTGAAAGGGAACAATTACAGGTGTTGAAAGCTTAGTGCGGTATTCGTTTTGAAAGAATGCGAGTTGTTGATTATAAAAAACATCGGAGAAATCGTTAGAAAATGTAGAGATTAATAAAAATGTAATAATACCTAAAAAAAAGATATAAAATAAAAAAATGTACTAGATCACAGTAATGGTTACTACTGGTTATTTTACATTGCAGAGTAGTTTCCCCAAAAATCATTTAAAAGTATTCAATCTAGAAAATTTCTCCAAAAATAATTTGAAAGGATTTATTCAAG